>VDFB02338880.1:0-163704 GCA_007258455.2 Sequoia sempervirens | reverse complement strand
TTTATTACAATCATTAAAATAAATTATTTAATCCTGCATTTCATAAATGAAATTTAATAAATTAAGTTGAATGAACATGCTAGCATTCACCTAAGTATCAAGGTCGAAAGCCTCATTCAACATGGCATCTGTCATCACCAACTAGGTAGTTGTAGATGTATCTTGTGCACCAATCTCCTGACTATCTGTGGGGTCATACATGTACAAGCCAACCCGCAAACCTAACAAGAATGGGGTGGAACCCTACCCTTCGAACTCTCCCCTCGCTGACGTTGTATTATAGGACTCACACATTAGATGATACTTTGGGTCAGAGAGCCAATAGACTATAGAGTGTCAATCTTAGCACTCTCCTTCATGATAGAAGGGATAGCAACATGCTCATAAGCCATCCTAGCGAGTGCTCATCTCCCTTGTCATTGAGGATCCTAATGTGCACCTGGTATATCCCGTTCTGAACCACCACCTCTCCCCTAAAAGTCTTGCATATCAAAATAGTTGGGGATTTTATTGAGGAAAAACTCTTCTTTAAGAAATATTGGTGTACCTCATTATTGTTGTATGGAGGATGGTCAGAAAACATCCACCACCTCTTCCAAAAACTATCCTTAATCCCTTGGTGGCTATACCAATGAATTAGAAACCTCTTGCTATTAAGATCAAGATTTTGATTTGTATGTGGGTTAGTGAATAGTCAGAACAAGTCATATTTTATATTTTTTCATTTTTTACTTGTTTGTATGATAGTTTATCTGTATAAAAATATCTACACTCCTGCCTCTTATCTTCCCAACTAATTAATTGCTTGCTAATTGCATCTACATGTGTTAACATGGCCTGAAGTGAATTTGTAAGCGTGGTTCTTTCCAAGGTTGAACTTACAGGATCGTTCAACCTCACAATTAACTCCTCAATTTGGTTTTTGTTGTTTTCAATTTCCCCCATTAAATTTTTTTGAGTTCCAGGAGGATGTTGAGGAATTGTTGGAGGGGTTTGTTGTTGTGGTTGTTCATCAAGATTTTGTTGGTGTGCTTGTTTATGAAGAGGAGAAGTATTTTGAGGAGGATAATTAGGTGGATTTTCAACTCCTGATAATTATATAAATTAACATAAAAAACATATTAAATATACCCAATTAACAACAAATTCATAAAAAAAACCAATAAAATCTTACTCCTTTGAGCTGATTATCAACATGGCGACATTATGGTGAAGAAATAGCAATGATTCGATGAATAAAATGGATGAATTTGAGGTCTCTAGAATGTTAGTACTCCTTGGAAGGGTTTTAGGCCATGAATGAAGAAATGTGACAGTTAAAATGATTTAGATTTTTTTTTTTTGTATAAAGAGTCATAATGTGCTCATGTTATAACATAAGCGCATTATAGGCTCGGTGTGACTGAGCCTTACGATTGACCACACCAAGCCATAATGTGAGTGTGTTATAACATACTCACATTATAATCCTACACACAAAGACCAACTATAAAAATTCCTAGAAAATACTAATAACTTAAATCATGTGGTTAGATGTAGTTCAAATCTATCAAAAATTCAAATACATACAAATTGTTAATCAATTAAAATTAATTATTAATTTCTCATTGTCTACTAATCAAAAGTGTGGTGATAGATATCAGAAGAACAATAGAATGGATCAAATAAATGACAGATCAACTAATAAGCATAGTAGAATGGATCAAATACATGACAAGTCACCTCAGAAGCATCACAAAATGAAAAAATACTCAGAAAGTCGCCTTAGAAGGGTGACAATATAGATTATTATATAGATTATACGTGTGGAAGTCACTTTAAAAGTGAACTGAAGTAGGTTAGAAGCATGGTAGATCACTCAAAAGCATAACATAATAGATCATAAGCATGGCAGGCCTCCCCAGAAGTGCAAATCCATAACTTGATTGTAAAAAATAAATTCAAAAGTCAAATACTATGCAATATATATCAAATGTACCCTATGGCGGGTCATAAGCATGGTATGTCAACTCAAATACACCTCAAATCTACTCAAAATTGCCTCAAGTTGGGTCAAATACATGAAAAAATAAATTAAATATGTAGGTATGCACCTATAACCTTCAAAAATCTAAATTTCTTGTAAGATGTATTCTTAAAATTAGGGACACAGGTCCCACTAGACATGCCAAAATGTGGAATGTTGAATACAAATGTGAATTATGTAAAATAGGAATAAATAAAAAAACTATTGGTTCCTCCAACTAATTTTCAAAATTCCTCTAAAGGTAATCTACTTCTTACGATGAAGAATATTAGGCTAGTGGCCAAAAAACAAGGATTTGAGCATCCTTATATACTTTAGGCTATGCAAAACCAGGGTGGGTTTCCCTTCACACAACATCACTTGGAGATATACAATTGTGAACAAATGGTGTCTCAGAAGATAAACATTTTTATATATAATGTTGGGGATTCAACACATTTACACTTCTTTCATTTAGACGTTCCCATAGCTCAACTAGATTTTGGTGTAAGAATAGACTAACAACTACTCACAAGAAGCTTAAGATTTCATGATTTAGTTTCTTCGTATATTTTGGATAAAGTAATTTACTTGATTAGTTTCTTATCCATTACAAAGTCAATAATTGTGCAATTTTCTCATAACAATAACTTAAACTCAAATCCAAGGGTTTATATACACTATTATTTTATAACAACATAACCCACTATTATTCAACAACACAATTCTTCTTACAAGCACTTATTTATATTGAACAATAATTTAACATCCAATTGAAAGAAATTAATCTAATCCTTGAATAGAATTCATCAAAAAAATATTTATCACAACAAATGTGCAATAAAGAACCTCATAATCTTTGACTATATTGATTTAGAAAATACTATGTACAAAAAGGAGACAAAAGTGTTAAAAAATATCACACATATATGCCTCAATTAGACTATATGTTGCTATTATAGGAAAAATTTACAATTATTTTCTCTCATATGCTAAGACTCGCTAAAACTTGACTAGCTTGTACCAAAATTACACTTCCCGTAATTCTAAAATGAGGCTCAAATTTTCCTTTTATAGAAACAAGGGAGTAAATAATCTTAGAGCCTTTCAACAAATGTTACATTTTCGTTTGAAAACTTGTTCACGTGAACAAACAAAATGCAAGTACAACTACGTCAAATAAGACAAAAAGTACTTTATGCTCAAGACAAAACTACTGTGGAAGTCGTTGCAAAAGGTACTCCCAAGTGTGCAAAAGAAGAAAAAACTAGAGCAACCTCCTGTATTTTCACTTGTATTTTTGAACCCATGCTACAAATGTATCATTTGAAGGCAAAAAGAATGCAATAATTTGACTGCCAATATTCAAATGAGAAAAATATTCATTTGTCCACTTCATGGTTGCTTTAGAGAATTTAATCAAACTTGTTTCCATCTTTACTAACTTATATTTTACAACATTAATACATAGGTTCATGTCCACCATGTTGCTGGCACAAATAGCACTGGGGAGGGGAGACAAAATTTTGTTGAAATTTTTCCTCCAAGATTTGTATGCCTTAACCTCTCCCTCATCTATTAGTATGTTTGGCATCAAACCCCCTTCCAATTCCTCAAAAGAATTCAAATTCCATTCCAAATTTTTTTGAGAGCTCCCATGAGCAGCTAGAATTTTTTCCAAGGCATTGAACTTTCTCAAAATTTGTTGGCAATATCAACAAGATTATCAACATCAAAAACAATCTAAAACAAAAAATATGTGTGTTGATATTTTTTATGAATTTATGTCTATTACTTTTAAAAGAAACAATTTAAATCATATTTTTAAAAAGTAAGTGGAATGGAATCATATCTCAAAGACCAAACTAGGAATCACCTATAACAACAACAAAAAACATCAAACTATGGGTAAACCACCAACTAATCATCAAAACCTATAGACCTACGTAGTGGTGATGGATCATAATCCTCAATTTGTGAGCTAATTATGGGTTGGAAGCCAATTTATAATGGTCTTGATCTCCTCATAGAAGATTTTCTACTTTTCAATGCATATTTTTAAAATAGCTTACATATAAATTTAGATTTTTAGTTTGCATATAATAGTTTATAATTTCATGTATATTTTTCAAAATGCCTACATGCTTCTCCAATGCCTACATGATTTTCTAAAAGCATGCAATATTTTAATATGCACACATGTAAATTGCATGCATGCATACACTTATAAGAAAAATCAAGTTAGAATAGAAACCAAGAAAACACAAAGATTGCCCTTGCTCCACATTCTTGGAATCATTATAAATCAATAATAGCTAAATTCTTGAGGCAATCTAAATTATGATCTATTTTGATCACAAGAAAAGGAACAAACTTTTTCCTTGAGACTTAGGTTGGCTAGCCAATTTTTTTCCTTTTTTGTGCTTTGAATGAATGAATTGATAGTTCCCATACTTTCCTTGTACATCTTTTCCCTCCAACGTAAGGTTTTAAAGATGTCAATCAATTGTGTTTATCTTTCCACACCATTAATAATTATACAATAACCTCCCTCAATTATCAAGTTTGAAAAATGAATCTTAATTCTCAGCTCAAGACCTAAAACTAGGCTCTTGAATTTTGTTATGTTATTGGAATTTATAGGTTTGTAAATGTGGTATGAAAGGAGGCATCCCCTTTATGATTTATGAGAATCACTCATGTCATCGAAATTTACTTATTATTTTTATAACATAAAAAATATTTGCTTTGTCCACATTAGGTGGACTCCAAGAATGATAAAGCTTTTTCTAAGAGACTTTTGGGGGTCTCAAATAGAAAAACTCCTTATATTTGGCTATTTTTCAATGATAGCTAGCTTCTTTGGAGTTAGTTGTTTGTTCTTAAGAGAGTGTTAAAGGGGAAAAACACTTAGAAGCAAGTATCTTTCACTTCCCTTCATAGCAGTTCCCGATTTTTCTCTTTTATGTTAAACATCCTATTATTTTGTTCCAACTAAATCTACAAAAGATCATTCCTAGAACAATATCCCAAAACTCTTAAATAATACTAAAAAAAAAGGCAATTCTATTATTTCAAAAGCTCGCTGAAATATCCTATCACCACTCAACTAACATTGAAACTTGATAAGAACTAAAACTAGATTCCTTTGAATTAATCACAATGAAAAATGATTCCATTGACCTCTTCAATAAAAATGTTGTGATTAACCTTTTCTTCTTAAAAATAAATAAATAAACATCCATTAAAACCATAACATTCTTACTTTCAATATATTCCCAAATTAAAATATTGATGAAATGTTTTTTTAACCTTTAGTCATGCCTTGAATGATTATATATTTTGCCGTTGGAAAGACTTAATATGAGTCATTAGAGAAATAACTATTTTTCCATATTCCTCACTCTAGATTCCATTGCGTTTACAAATTCACGTAAATCTATCAGAATTTTTCTTTCTATAATTTGAAGTTTTGTTCGTCATTGCTTTGTCAACGTTTGTATTCTTCGAATTCTTGCCGGCACTCAGAAGGTTTCCATTTACTGAGAAATTTGTTTTTCGAAAAGGCGTAAAAGACCTGTAGCTGAAAATGTTATTGTATCCACAGTCCAATTACAATTATAAAATGCCATTGCCATCCACTACTAATCTCAATCTCACATGATTATGTTGAAAGCCCTGCATATTCTGCTCACTACACACAATCCCCCTGAAGACTACGCTACATATCTTCAATTATTGCAGATATGTATTCTTACGAACGCGCTTTCACAAGGGAAAAATGTCCAATCTTTTATTGCTCACAGGCCATTTGCCTTTGCTACACACACAGCTTTTCATAATAAGCTTATTCACATGTATGTCAAATGCGGAAGTTTGGTCGATTCTCGAAAAGTCTTTGACCACATGAAAGAACGAGACAGCGTCTCATGGAATACGATTATTGCAGCGTACAGAAGATATGGGTATCCTCACGAGGCAGTCACACTATTTCACCGTATGCAGAAAACAGGTATCCAACCCGATAAGTTCACATTTGCCAGCGTACTCCCAGCCTGTGCCAAAATGGGAGCTTTGAAAGAGGGTATAGATATCCATCAAAACATAAAGGATAAAGGATTTTTGTCTGATGTTGTAGTTTCAAGTGCCCTGGTAGACATGTATGCAAAATGTGGAAGCATAGACAAGGCACGTGAACTGTTTGACAGGATGCCTCAAAGAGATGTCATCTCGTGGAATGCCATGATTGCAGGATATGCACAAAATAGATTTGTTGATAAGGCTTTAGAAACTTTCAAGCAAATGCAACTGGCAGGTGTGAAGCCAAATTCCTCTACCTTGATCGGCATCCTCCCCGCCTGTGCCAAAATGGGAGCTTTGGAACAGGGTATGGACATTCATCAAAGCATAAAGGATAGAAGAATTTTATCAGATGCTATAGTTGCAACTGCCCTGATAGACATGTATGCAAAATGTGGAAGCATAGACAAGGCATGTGAACTGTTTGACAGAATGCCTCAAAGGAATGTCGTCTCGTGGAATGCCATGATAGCAGGATATGCACAAAATGGATTTGTTGAAAAGGCTTTAAGAACTTTCAAGCAGATGCAATTGGCAGGTGTAAAACCAAATTCAGCAACGTTTGCCAGCATCCTCCCTGCCTGTGCCAAAATGGGAGCTTTGGAACAGGGCATGGACATCCATCAAAATATAAAAGAAGGGGGACTTTTATCAGATGTTATAGTTGCAACGGCCCTGGTAGATATGTATGCAAAATGTGGAAGAATAGACAAGGCGCGTGAAGTGTTTGACAGAATGCCTCAAAGAGATGTCATCTCATGGAATGCAATGATTGCGGGATATGCTCAAAATGGATTAGTTGATAAGGCTCTAGAAACATTCAAGCAAATGCAATTGGAAGGTGTAAAGCCAAATTCCACAACCTTTGCCAGCATCCTTCCTGCCTGTGCCAAAATGGGAGATTTGGAACAAGGTTGTGACATCCATCAAACCATAAAGGAAGGGGAGTTTTTGTCAGATGTTATAGTTGCAACTGCCCTGGTAGACATGTATGCAAAATGTGGAAGCATAGACAAGGCAATTGAACTGTTTGACAGAATGCCTCAAAAAGATGTCATCTCATGGAATGCCATGATTGCAGGATATGCACAAAATGGATTTGCTGATAAGGCGTTAGAAACTTTCAAGCAAATGCAATTGGCAGGTGTAAAGCCAAATTCTACAACCTTTGCCAGCATTCTCCCTGCCTGTGCCAAAATGAGAGCTTTGGAACAAGGCATAAACATCCATCAAAGCATAAAGGATAGAGGAGTTTTGTTGGATGTTGTAGTTGCAACTGCCCTGGTAGACATGTATGCAAAATGTGGAAGCATAGACAAGGCATATGAAGTGTTTGACAGAATGCCTCAAAAAAATGTGGTATCATGGAATGCCATGGTTGCGGGATATATACAGAATGGATTTGTTGAAAAGGCTTTAGAAACTTTCAAGCAAATGCAATTAGCAGGTGTACAACCAAATTCTACAACTTTTGCTAGCATCCTCCCTGCCTGTGGCAAAATGGGAGCTTTGGAACAGGGTATGGACATCCATCAAAGCATAATGCAAGGAGAGTTTTGTCCGATATTATAGTTGGAAATGCTCTGGTAGACATGTATGCAAAATGTGGAAGCATAGAGAAGGCACGTGAGGTGTTTGACAGAATGCCTCAAAGAGATGTCATCTCATGGAATGCAATGATTGCAGGATATGCACATAATGGGTTTTGCAAGGATGCTCTCCAAATCTTTGAATTAATGGAACACTCCGTATCACATCCTGACATTGTAAGCTTTGCTTGTGTTCTGTGTGCATGCAGTCATGCAGGTTTAGTAGACGAGGGCTGCACATACTTCAATCACATGAGTAACCTTTATTGCATTGTACCTACTATTGATCACTATGTGTGCATGGTTGACCTTCTTGCCCGTGCTGGCTATCTTGAGGATGGCTTGAACTTTATCATTAAGATGCCAGTTAAACCTGTGGTGGTTGTGTGGATGTGTTTTCTTGGTGCCTGTAAATCACATATGAATATAGGCTTAGGAGTGTTTACAGCGATGGTGCTTTTTGATTTGGATCCTAAAAATGCTGCTGCTTATGTTCTTCTCTCAAACATCTATGCAGAAGTGGGCAGGTGGGATGAGGTTCAAATGGTAAGGAGAATGATGAAAGATAGAGGAATTAAAAAGATCCCTGGATGTAGTTGGATTGAAGATGTATGTCAAAGACCTGTTTTATGATAAGCGTGAAACCTACATATGTATGAAAGCTGGAGGAGGTGGAAAATAGGAAAAAATAAAAGGTGAGGAACATTTAGTGGAAAGACATTTGACTAACATGAATTGGGAGATGATGGTTCATAATTATCCTTGTCATTTTGTATCGTTCTTTTGTGTGAATTAATTGTATTATCATTCATCTATATCAGGTGGACCATTTGAAATTAAATTGCACTATCCAAATTAGGTATGTATTCATAGAAATGCATGGAGATTTTGTCTCATTTATGGTTAGATATTTCTAATTTTGCTTCACTTACCTTTGCTTGGTGAGAAATCTAATGGATTTAGAAATTCATATATGATTTTTTCAAATTTTTCCAATATATTTGGGCTTTTATTAGAAATAAAAAAATTCTAATTTATATATGAAGAAGTAAAAAAATTGCAATTGTGTTTATGTTGTAATTAGTAATGCATGACAGCGGGGGCCCTAGCTCAGTTGGCTAAATCTTTCCTGTTGTAGGAGGTTGGTCACGAGGTATAGTCTCTCCCACCCCCGTGGTACCGGAGGGTGTGTCGCGCCAATGCTGCCAGTCACGTTAAAAAGTTTACCAGGCACACTGTAGTTTATAGGGGGTCGTGCTACCCGATTCCTGTAGTCTAATAAAAATTAAAAAAAATTAGTAATGCATGACACTTGAAAAATTTGCATAACGAGATTCTTAGATTGATGTTAGAGAGAAGAGAATATCATTTGTATTAATATAAAATAAAATTACAATTTATACTGCATTGTAATCACACATTCATAGTATTATAATATTGAACATAATAAGATTTATAAATTGATACTAATGAAATGAGAATTTGAATTGATACTAATGAAATGAGAATTTGAAGGTGGCTGGTGAGAGTTAAAATAGAACATTTCATTAATGTTTGGTCCAATGTGCACAGCTTTTACGTAAGACATTAATGAACAAAATCCAGACAAACAAATTTTGTGCAATAGAAAAACAACACCAAATATGCCACTTTGCAGTTATATGTGCACAAGGTGTAATAGCATGCACACTAATGCACTAATCATGGCAACACAAACAAAAAGACTTACTTCACCACTGACCTGAAACATCATGACTAACTCGACTGTTGAGATCTAGAAGTAGATTGAGGTTCCGATTCCAAGCTGTGCACCTCATTAATGAGCCACTCCTCAGGCATCTTGGGTTGCAAGAAAAACTAGGACAATCGACCCTCGTTTGGACTTCGGGACAAATTTACACAATGCCCATACTAACTTGGACCTCCGACTATGGTTTGCATCCTGCACAAATAATTTGGAGTTTAGTGTCGAATCTGTAGGACCTTGGACTTTGAAGTTTCCCTTGTATTGTGCAATCCACTAAATATACCAAGCTAGGTTTAAACCCTGATCTCACCTGACAAATACCTCAGACTTCAAAATCTAACGAACAAGCTACAGTTAGACTTCGAAGTCTGATCAACAATCTTTACCTCGTGAAGAAACTCAACCCTACATTGAATGTTGAACATTGACAGGCTTATCACTTGGACCTCGGTGACCATTTGACACCAAGCCTCTCGGGGTTCAGGATTTGATGCACATTTCACTTAAAAGGCCGATCACTGAACACCGAAGGTCTTTAATTTGGACTTCGGAGTTTACTAGCGACATGCATTTTGGACTTCCTGGTCTATAATGCAACTCACTTTCATGCAAAACTCAAACACAAGCCTGAACTCCCTCACAATTGCAATTTAGACTTTGGGGTCCGATCCTCAGCGTGCATTCAGGACTTAGAGGTCCGAGATGCACTTGGCAGCATATAGACTCTGAGCCAAATTTGAACTTCTATAAGCCTGCAATTCAAACTTTGGGGTTCGATGGACAAATTTGTGGTAAGTACATAATTTTTACAGGTGGAGACAACAAGATCGTCAGAAACAACTCCCTCACTTTGCATGCAATGCAAAAACAGGTCGGACCAAACACTTGGACACACATGGAGCCGATATTGGGCGAGCCTGGAGTTTGCAAATTCCTCAGAAGGTGTGCTAAACCCCATGATAAAACTCTTTCTCATGAGCAAGCCAAATAAGAAAATGACAAAGTTCACAGGGAACAACCAATAGAGATGGTATTCTTCTCATTTTTATGGACATAATGACAACCCACTGCTAGATCTTGGTGTGTACTAACAGCTCTTTATTGTTGCATGTTATTTGTAAGGAGGTAGCATGTCATTAATGAAATGATGTACTTCAATATGCTTTGTGTGAGCATGGAAAAATGGATCTTTGGACATCTTCAACACACTTTGATTATCACAATATATAATCATGAGATTAGGTTGTGGGTGACAAACTATAACTCATATTGCTTTACATGTTGCTTCAAGAACTACTTTTTACTCAACTTCAATTGATGACAATGCAACATTTGGTTTCTTCTTATAACTCCATGAAATAATGGCAAAACCAAGATTGAAGTAGTAACCAAGGGTTGATTTCTTAGAGTCTATGCAACCTTCCAAAAATGAATATGAAAAATTAACAAGTTGAAAATATTGATTCTTCAAATACTCCAAATTACTTTACAACCAATCAATTACTTTGTTAAATTGGATGAATCACAAATTAAGTTTCCTAGAAAACTCCTATGTAGTGTTTCATCAATTGTTTTATGATTTGATTATTCAATTGATGACCAAATATTAAATAAAACTCCTAGTAACACCTATTGCGTATTTATTATAAGTTCTCCATAGCAAAAATGTCATCTTTGTGACAAATTTCCAAGCACAACCATATCATGACAAAACTATATATGTCTACTCAATGGCTTCCCATGACATTGTGGTTGTTGAATGTAAATAGATTTCCACAATCCATATTAATTTGAATCTATTGCTTCTGGATTTGATTGTGTCTACTCTTTTTTCATCAGAGTAGACACAATCAAATCCAGAAGCAATAGATTCAAAATTGTGGTTGTTATTTTCAACCTAGAAAATAATCTATCACAACCATCTTTTGCACAAATTTTTCATTGAACTATAATCTAAAGCCTCTTATGAGAGCATAATTGGTGTTCTCAAAACCTTGAAGACAATTCTTTCTTCTTCATGTGTCACCTTTAGAAGGCCTTCTTCTGAATATTCTATCTCATTGCCTATCTTGTACTTAACATGTCAATGCCCAATGATGGCCATAGGTCAACAAACCAAAATCTTAACACAAAGGTCATGTATCTTCATGACATCAAATACTTTATGATAAATAAAAAATATATCCATAATGACTAGGAACGCACTATGACTATTTTCATGGTGGGTATCTTTTCTACATACACACGACACCACTAATACTTAGTGGATCTACTCTTGAGTTCTTCATGTAATATAAAGGTACATAAACATGACACCAACAACCTCATATTACACACATGTGACTTGCAACAAAGGTGATTGAAACATGTCCATAGGTCAAAGTAGATTTTAGAACAAAGCTTGTAGATCTTAATTAGTACATCTTGGAACCATTAAAATATATCAACCTAAAAATAGTGCAAATTCAAAACTCTATTGGTAACAATTAAACTAAGACAACATGCATATTCTTTTCATGGAATAAACATTAGAATAGAAACATCCTTAGGTCCAAAATGTCATAAATCTATAATTGTAGGATAACTATAGGTGAAAAACTAGAGACTAATGAACAAGTCTCTAACCATGATTGAAAGCATGCAAGAAAATCCAAAATTGTATCATTTGGAAAACCATTAAGAATTACAAATTAAAAAAAAATTCCACAAATTTGTAAAAAACCACATATTTTAAAGAAAAAAACCTACAAAACACCTTGCATGTAATGTAAGCCACACACACAACTATGATGCTAATATGAATTCATTCACAGATCAAAAACACCCACAAATCTACAAAGATGAGATTTTCATTTTGAATGGTGGATTATCACAAATATGCAATATTTAGATTCATCATACCATGAATTTGCAAAATGCATCTACATCCATCCAAGAGCTCTAAGTCACCATATGACCAACTCCACCAAGTACATACAACAAAAGGGAGCAAGGGGTTATTAAAAGCTCTAAGTTACCATATGAAAAGAATCTATAACCTCCATGTGGCCATTTATCTAGAGGGCATGTAGCATATCTAGGTCAAAATATGGTCATCTCCACAACCTTCACATGACCATGTATCTAGGGGGGTAAATAAGAGCTCCAAATATTATATGACTAACTCCACAACCTCCCAATAACTAATGACTTATCATATATCACCAAATAGGAGCTCCAAGTCACTATATGACCAATTCCAATAATGAGAATGGAATCCAAGGAAGCTTGAACATGATTTGTAATCAAGTCATGTTACAATCGAGAAAAACCCCCATCTTGAGCTTCCAAAGCTTAAATTTTCTTTCATTGAATCTCTCCATAGGTTCATTCTAGTAGTGCATGCCATAACTATATCCTAAAATAAGATTAACTACAACAAACTCCAATAAAAATGGAATAATATATTAAAATAGGCCTTGCTCTTCTCATAGATCAAACAAGTTGACAATGCTTTGATACCAAATGAAAAGAAATATGAAACAATTTTCTTCTTAATCTCATGCAAAAACTCACTAGCATATGATTTTAATTTGGATTTGTATTAACCAAATATGGAAAATGTTGATCCTTAAAACCTACACCTTAGGAAACAACCTTATGGGAAGTTTAGTGGATGGGGGATGAATTGCACTCCACTAGACAACCTCTAGGATTTTAGAAGCCAACACTTCATTCTCATTTTGGGAAGGAAAAGGGGAAGAAGAAAATATAAGCAAATCTAATCTAAGGCGATTCACCAAAGCTTTTGCAACATTTCAAATCTCATTTTCAAACAACCAAAAGCACAAAACTCCTAGAGAAACAAGCACATAGTGTCACAGACTCTTCGTTGTTGGAAAGAGAATAAACACTTAAGGCTTAGTAGGCACATAGCATAGCATTCAAATATTTATGTGAGTAGAACCCTTTGAGGCTCACTAGAGCATGATACAACTCGATTATTCTACTAAAACATTTTTCTTTGTAAATATTGCTCACCAACAAGCATAATATGATAACTAACCATAAATCATTGTAGATAACGAAAGAGTACAAGACATGCTTCAATAATTTCCACAATCTTATGCTAGAAACCATAAAAGCTAAAACTTACAGCAATTAGTCATCAATATCATATCCATTCCTAAATGACACATAGCAATGAAGCTAACATAAATAGAAATAAAACACATAGTAAAGGCGAACTGGACATAATCTAATATGTTTTGCTTTCTATTGATTGATTTAGAAGACACAAAATGCTAAGGTCTGAGGAATGAAATTTTCCTTTCAACTGGTATTCTCTAAGTACTCTTTTTCACAAAGATGGTGAACCCTCCTTACAAATTCCTACATGATTATATAGATCAAACTCCCTAGGCTAAGAATTGAGATTGTAACTAAAAAGATTTCCTCCACTTGCTGCCAAAAGATATCATCATGGCGATCATTGCAATTGTTTCTTTGGCAAACATCATGCTTCTGATTGCGCGACTGTATTGACACCTAGGTAATCAATCATTTCCATTGCAACTGCATAGATGAGTGGGATCTAAATGGTATTGGCATTCACATCCTCTAGCTCTAACACATTGTAAGAACCCCAACTGGTTCAATCACTGAACTCACTATCAGCTGCAACTGTGCTAGATTGTTTGTAGTTTTTGTTTTTATATTTTTTGATTTTTTTTGTGCTTTGAGGGTTTTGACATAAAAAGAAAACTACTTCTAATACACTGATTATAAGGAAGAGATATTGCAATGATAAACAACTATATTGAATGCAAACAAATACTCATTCTTACAATGGAAAACTATAACTTTTTATTGAATGCTTATACAAAAACAACTGTAACTAATAGGAAACCTGATATAAATGCCCAAACTGCCGATCCAAATACTGTAGTGCATTGTTCACGGGTACTATTCGCGCGTCACTATTCACACATCACTATTCATGTGTTACTATTCATGCGTCACTATTCACACGTCACTGTTCACGCATCACTATTCACGTGTTACTGTTCATGCGTCACTAATCACACGTTACTGTTCACAGTTGTAATCTACTGAAGCACAAATCAGAGTCTCTGTATGAGACTCTCTAGATACCAAATTTGCTAGATATTTCACCAGTTCAAATGGAGACTCATAGAAGAAACTGTGTTCTTCAATGGCAATGGCTGAGACCCTTCTTAGAGCACAAAACCTATTTTCAAAATGATAGCAATAACAATGGATACCTCATTCTTCATTTCTCAAGCAAATATATGCCTCCAAAAACCCTAATCGAAATTCCTCTTCAAGGCTGCGATTTTTTTAATGAAATAACATTAAAAAAAATCATTAACATTTAATTGAATTAAACTTAGGGAAAGCTTTTAATAATTCTCCTCCAAAATAAAATACTCAGTTGGCCCCATTCGATGTGTTATAAACCCATCACTTAAGTGATTTAAATATAAAGTCAATTTAACTTTATATTTAATCATTAATCATTAAACATGTTGGAATTCAATAGCATTTTGTTTCCACAGTCCATAGTAGTGTTCTTTAAGATTTCTGGATAAACTGTGTGCATTTTTTTTACATCTACGTTTCAGATCATACTCCATGATCCATCATCAGGATGAAAAGCAGAAAGAGAGAAGTGAAAAATGAGATAGCAGACTTGGATATAAAGGAGAGGGGTTGAGAGGGTTGGGAAGCGTGAGACTCACAAAAAATGTGCCAATATGCAGTATGGTATAACCTAAACCACAACCAGTTAAGAACCACAATATAAAAAATCACTGAAATAATCATAACTCTCTCAATATTGAGAATCTAGCCAAACCGTCTGAAACGGGAGTCCAAGAAATTATTTCCCAAGTGCCTGAAAAGACATGCTAAAAATAGCAAGAATCACTCAAATGAAGCCTAAATCAAACTCTCTAAGCTCAAACCAACCACTGAACTCTGAGAAAGCCAAAAACACTGAACAACCCAAACCTCCTCTATCCAAACTGACCCCCTATCCATTTGTAATAGCCTACGAGGGTCCAATAATAGGCTAAACCACAGCTAGACTAAAGTATCTAGCTAGAAGGGGACATCACAGTCCGCCCCTCCTGAAATTTCTTGTCCTCAAGCAATCTCAACTCTAGATGTTGTAAAATCTCCTCACTCTCCCAAGTAGCATCCTCAACCAGCATGTCCCTCCATTTGACCAAATACTCTCTGATAGTGCGCCTCCTCAAATTCCTTTCCCTAAACTCAATGATAGCCTCGGGTACTAACACCAACTTTCCCTCATCATCCAAGGGAGGAAGCACGGTGGAAGGAACAATCTGATGTCCTAACACCTTCTTGAGACGTGATACATGAAAAACATTATGCACTCTGCTATCTGCCAAAAAATCTAACTCATAAGCCACCTCTCCAACTCTCTTGATCACCTTGAAAGGCCCATAATAACATGGCTTAAGTTTCTCGGCACCACTCTTTTTGAGAGTGGACTGGCGGTAAGGCTGCAGCATCAAATATACCATATCACCTACCTCAAAAGTTCGCTCAGTCCTCTTCTGATTAGCATACTGCTTCTGTTGATTTTGTGCCTTAGTGATATTCTCCTTAAGAGCCTTTACAATGTCCTGGATCTCCTATAATAAGTCTCCAGCAGTAGGCACTCTACTATCTAATAGCATGTGATCTATAAATATAAATATGTAACATAATAGATTGGAGGGAAATTGTAGGCATTAGATAGGAGTAAATACACAAGCACACATCTCACCAAGAGTGTGCTATCTACAAAATGCGTAGATTAATAAAATAGACTATTTCATTTCTTGTAGTCGTCTCCATCTAATGATTTGTCTCTATATTGCTTCCACATACTAACAACACAACAATGCATTCACATAGAGCATTGATTGCAGTTCTTGAGAGAAAATATTTGTTTATATTTAAAAGTAATATTATAAAATGGGGAAGCAAGTCCCAAAATTAAGTCAAGTGAAATGTGAGAAATGGTAAAATCATGCAAATAACAAGGGAACTACCTTCTTATAAGACAAACTAAAACAAAAACCATGCATAAAATATTTTTTCCTTTTCTAATGACAATGTCTATATGGTACTTTAAAAAAGAAATAATTTACTCCATATATTTTTTTAAATGTAGGTGGAATGAATTTGTGCCCAAGGTACAAACCAATAAATGTTGTCTATAACAACAACAAAAAAAATCATACCGTAAGTAAACCACCAAGTAATAATAGCTATAAAACTAGAATGAGGTGGTGAATCATAACCCTCAAATTGGTATCTAATTATGGGTTTGGAGCTAATTTGTTATGATCATGATATATTACATGCAATATTTTTTATTTTTTCATACACATTTTAGATAAAGATATCTTTCTTAAAAAAATAGCATTCACCTTACATGTAGTAATTTATAAATTCATACAGTTTTCTAAAAGTATTCAATATTTCCATATGCATACATATAAATTGCATGCATGTATACATTTTTATTAAAAAAAATCAAGAAGGAATTGAATCCTCTAATGCTCCAAGGATGAGAAATCACCAAGGTTGCCCTTGCTCCACACTCATAAGCTCTTCATGAAGGATGATAGGTAGATCCTTGAGGCAATCCAATTCATGAGTGTTATTCCAATCACTAGAAAGGAACATAGATTTTCCTTGAGACTCAATTTGGATAGCCAATCTACCACTTTATTATTTTTTCACCTTGAATGAAGGAAGTGATAATTCCCATAATTTTCTAGGATGCCTTTCACTTTTTACATGAGGTTTTCAAGATGCCAATTAACTATGCTTCCTTTTACCGCACTACTAATAATAATACAAGAATCTCCTCAATTATCAAGTTTGAAAGATGAAGATTAAATTTGAGCTCAAGACCCAAAACTAGAGGCCTTTTTCTTTGGCTATGTTATTGGAATTTATAGATCTATAGACATGGGACCAAAGGGAAGGACATCTCCTTCATGATTTATGAGAATTATTCCTATTTATGGGAACCCCATATTATTTTTTCAAACACCATAAGGAAATTAGTTTTCTCCAACCCACTTCAAGTAGACACCAAGATTGAGAAAAAACTTTCTGAGAAGCTTTAGAGGGATCGCACATTAAAACCTTTCCTTAAATTTTTCTAATTTTTAAGGATAGCTAGCTTCTCAAGGTTAACTTGCTATAGGGAAAGACACTTAGAAGTAAGCATATTTTACTTTCCCCCATAGTTTATCTCGAATTTTCTACTTTTCATTAAATATTTTATTATTCTATTTCAACCATATTTTCCAAAGAAAAATTTTTAGGGTCATATCTTAGAGGTCTTGAATAATATTCCAAGAAATAGAGCACTTCCATGATTTGAAATGCTCAATGAAATATCTTTTGATCACCCAATTAATGTTGAAACTAGTTAAGAACCTATCCTAGACCCCTCTAACTTAATCACAATAAAAAATGACATGACTTTAATCTTATCTTCCTAAGAAAGATAGATGGAACATCTACCTGGGTCATAATATCCTTTCTTTAAAGATTCCCCAAGTTAAAATTTTAACACAATAGACTCACCAAAGGATTTTTTTAACCCTTTGTCATACCTTAAATGATCATGACTTAATATGAGTCACAATAAAATTGACTATTTTCTCACATCTCTCATTAACTATATAAATACCATTGCATTTGCAAAGCCACTTAAATGTATCCTCAAAATTACTTCGTATAAGCCTATTATTACAAAAGAAATTACAACCCTCTTTTCAAAATCTCTTAAATATCCTTGGTCACAAACTAGTGCTGATAATGCTTTGGTTGAATGATTTAATGAATATTGAATGCATATTATCAATGGTTTACTTTTTAGTTTCAATTTCAAATTTCAAATTTAGACATACAAATATAGATCAATATATCCATTTTTATTTTAAAATGGAAATCTTTACTAGGGTCACTTGTTTCCAATGAATTGAAAGTTCTATAAGGCCTTATATATTTGCAATAAATATGACATGTTTTCTTTCAAGTGATGTTTTCAATTATTGAGGTAGATTACCTTTGAAGGTTTTCATTCACTTAAAAATTGCTTTTGAAAATGCTCCCTTGATTACCATTGACTATGTCATTGTGGTAGACATAGATTGAATAATGTTAGGAAGAAAAGTTGTGCAAAAAAAATTCAATTTGTATGGTAATCTTGATAGGAATATTATGCAAATTTTAATTCAACTATCATAGAGATTTGATGAAACACATATGAAATAACATAAACAAAACAACAATAAAACATAACATAGTGGTTTACATGGGGAAAACCCTTTTGGGAGAAAAATCCAATGCTCCAAAACCTACACAATGTATTATCAAATCTTGAAACATATTACAATACACTTGCAATGCAAGTTCTTAAAGGATTCTTCACCTCAACTAAATCCTAGATGAATTTTGGTAGCATTCATACTTGCAAAACTAATCTTACTCAAATGACTATGTAAAAGCACCAATATATAGAAAATTATATTACATATGAGTACCTTATAGAGTAGATGCATTTACACCCACATGGGAACCATCATTACTAACTTATGGTAACATGCCAACTATTATTATAATTACTAATCTCAACCCACTAAATGGGGTGTTCCATTATAGAAACAACTAATTAAAAAAAATCATGAAACTCATCATAAATATTGTAATTATCTTGAGGTGGTCCAACTTGTCACTATCTTCATGCATTATTCATCTCAAAATAGCCTTTTTACACCTCTCATAAAAAAACATCTATTCTTGATTTTTACTATTTTTACCATGAAAGGTTGAGACATTGTTTTAACAAATATTACTGCACACTTTCTATGCTCTGGTATTTATAAAATTCCATTTCCACCCACTACTCATCTCAATTCCACAACAATATGTTGAAAGAGGTGTTGCACATTTTGCTTACTACACATAATCCCCTTGAACACTACTCTACATATTTTCAATTATTATAGACTTGTATTCTCAAGATCACATTTTTTACAAGGGAAAAAAGTTCACTATTTCATTGCTCATAGGTGATTTGCTTTTGCTTCATGCAAAAATTTTCATAATAAACTTATTCACATGTATGATAGGTGCAAAATTTTAGTGGATGCTCAAAAAGTCTTTGACAACATGAAAGAATAAGACATCATCTTGTGGAATACAATTATTGTAACATACAAGAGACAACGGTATCCTCACGAGGTAGTCACACTTTTTGAACATATGGAACAAATAAGTCTCCAACCTTATAAGTTCACATTTTCTAGTGTACTCCCAACCTATGCCAAAATGGGAGCTTTGGAATAAGGTATGGACATCCATCAAAGCATTAAGGAACAAGGAATTTTGTCAAGAGCTTTCTAGTTTGTATAATAATAAATACAACTACCTAGGTATTCTCAAAGCTTCTTGCACTATCTATTACTCTACAATTCACTATTTATATCAATAGAATAATAAAAAGTATTCTATATATGCCAATTGAAACTCAAAAATAGAGTATTTGATCCCTTTTCATGCCCCTCTACTACGATGTGAAAATCAATCAACTACTAGAATGGTATCCAATAATCTTGTAATTGCTCCACCTTCTAATCACCCCCATGGAATCCTCAACTTTTTTCTTTCCAACCTAACAACCTACAAAAGAGAATAGTTGTCATTGCCTACCTACCACACACATGACACATGCTTGTATCCTTGGACCCTACTTGGAAACCAAAAATAGTGACTATAATTGAGAAACCATCAACAATATGTAGCATTTTTTCACCTTGCCACTACCCACATGGATATAAACCAACTAAAATGTCTTCCTTCAAAGTCAACAACTACAATAGACCACTACATGCACTTTAGTAATATAATGTGCCCTTTAGCAACACTTTGACAACTTCATCTCACTTTAGTAGCTAACACACATGACTTCAACAACAAACTCTCAAACTTCAACAATGGTAATCTTCAACAACACTTGCTTAGTCAAGACATGGCAATATGGTTTCTCAAGTCTAAAATAGATTGATACCACTTAATCAATTTCAAATTAGAGTGTTAAAGGATAAACTCTTAGATATGTGAGCATCTTTCACTTCCCCTATAGTTGATCCCAACTTTTTTCTCCTTTCCACTAAATATCTTATTATTCCATTTCAATTGAGTTTTCTAGTGGATTATTCCTCATACCATATCCTAGAGGTCCTTAATAATAGTCAAAGAGATACAAAACTTTCATGATTCGAAATGCTCAATGGAAGATCTTGTCACCACCCAACTAATATTGAAACTTACTGAGCATTAATTTTAGATCCCTCTAGCTTAAACACAATGAAGAATAAAATGATTACCTTGATGGGCCTCTTCTTCTGAATAAAAAGATTGAAAGGACATCTACAACCATAATATCCTTTCTTTTAATATACTCCCAAGTTAAAATCTTAACATAATAAACCCACCATAAAAATTGTAACCTTTGATTATACTTAGATGAAATAAGACTTAATATGAATCACCACATTATTAATTACTTTTTCGCATCCCTTTTTAACTATATAAAAACCATTGTGTTTGTTAAACTACTTGAAACTATCCTTAGAATTATTCTTTATCCCTTCTTTCAAATTTAACCAAATATCCTGAGTCATAAACTAGTATTCATTATGTTCCCTTTGATGAGGGATGACTATTCCTTACCCTCTAAGGGAACGATTTAAGATCTATGTTTCATAGCTTCTCTTTCTTGTTCGATGGTTGAATCATCTTGTTTTTGATTATTCAATACTAAATGGTTGTAGTCGCATCAGGTTTGGTAATGACACTCACTAATCAATTCATGTAAGGATGTAAATTTGGTTTTGAAAGCCGACAATGCTCAACAGGTTACGTTTGAAGGTTTTTGTTCACTCCAAACTTGCTTCCATGCTTACCACTGGCAATGCCATAGTGGAAGACGGAGACAGAATAACACTGGATTTTCCACGCTCCAATTACAATTGTAAAATGCCACTGCCATCCACTACTCATCTCAATCTCACATCAGTGTGTTGGGGTTGCTGCACATTCCGCTTACTACAAACAATCCACCTGAAAACTACTTTACATATCTTCAATTATTGCAGACCTGTATTCACAGGAACGCGCTTTCACGAGGGAAAATGGTCCACTCTTTCGTCGCTCACAGGCAATTTACCTTTGCTACATGCTCAACTTTGCATAATAGGCTTATTTACATGTACGTTAAGTGCGGAAGTTTGGTGGATGCCCGTAAAGTGTTTGACCACATGAAAGAACGAAACAGAGTCTCATGGAATACGATTATTGCAGCGTACAGAAGACATGGGTATCCTCGCAAGACAATCACACTGTTTCACTGTATGCAGCAAACAGGACTCCAACCCGATAAGTTCACATTTGCCAGCGTGCTCCCTGCTTGTGCCAAAATTGGAGCATTGGAGCAGGGTATGGACATCCATCAAAGCATAAAGGATAGAGGAATCCTGTCAGATGCTAGAGTTGCAAGCGCCCTGTTAGACATGTATGCAAAATGTGGAAGCATAGACAAGGCACGTGAACTGTTTGACAGAATGCCTCAAAGAGATGTGTTCTCGTGGACTGCAATGATTGCAGGATATGCGCAAAATGGATTTGTTGAGAAGGCTTTAGAAACTTTCAAGCAAATGCAACTGGCAGGTGTAACGCCAAATTCCACAACCTTTGCCAGCATCCTCCCTGCCTGCGCTAAAATGGGAGCTTTGGAACAGGGTATGAACATCCATCAAAGCATAAAGGAAAGGGGGTTTTTGTCAGATGTTATAGTTGTAACTGCCCTGGTAGACATGTATGCAAAATGTGGAAGCATAGACAAGGCACGTTAACTGTTTGACAGAATGCCTCAAAGAGATGTCATCTTGTGGAATGCCATGATTGCAGGATATGCACAAAATGGATTTGTTGATAAGGCTTTGGAATCTTTCAAGCAAATGCAATTGTCAGCTGTAAAACCAAATTCCACAACCTTTGCGAGCATCCTCCCTGCCTGTGCCAAAATAGGAGCCTTAGAACAGGGTATGGACATCCATCAAAGCATTAAGGATCGAGGGATTTTGTCAGATGTTGTAGTTGCAACGGCCCTGGTAGACATGTATGCAAAATGTGGAAGCATAGACAAGGCACGTGAACTGTTTGACAGAATGCCTCAGAGAAGTGTGGTTTCGTGGAATGCCATGATTGTAGGATATGCGCAAAATGGATTTGTTGAAAATGCTTTAGAAACTTTCAAGCAAATGCAACTGGCAGGTGTAAAGGCAGACTTGACAACCTTTGCCAGCATCCTCCCTGCCTGTGCCAAAATGAGAGCTTTGGAACAGGGTATGGACATCCATCGAAGCACAGTGGAAGGGGAATTTTTGCCAGATACCATAGTTGGAAATGCCCTGGTAGATATGTATGCAAAATGTGGAAGCATAAACAAGGCACACAAACTATTTAACAGAATGCCTCAAAGAAATGTTGTCTCATGGACTGCGATGATTGCAGGATATGCACACAATGGATTCGTTGAAAAGGCTTTAGAAACTTTCAAACAAATGCAATTGGCAGGCATAAAGCCAAATTCCACAACCTTTGTCAGCATCCTTCCCGCCTGTGCCAAAATGGGAGCTTTGGAACAGGGTATGGACATCCATCAAAGCATAATGGAAAGGGGATATTTGTCAGATGCTATAGTTGCGACTGCCCTGGTAGACATGTATGCAAAATGTGGAAACATAGACAAGGCATGTGAACTGTTTGACAGAATGCCTCAAAGAGATGTCATTTCATGGAATGCAATGATTGCAGGATATGCACAAAATGGATTTGCTGAAAAGGCTTTAGAAACTTTTGAGCAAATGCAATTGGCAAGTGTAAAGCCAGACTCGACAACCTTTGCCAGTATCCTCTCTACCTGTGCCAAAATGGAAGCTTTGGAACGGGGTATGGATGTTCATCAAAGCATAATGGAAGGGGGATTTTTGTCAGATGTTGTAGTTGGAAATGCTCTGGTAGACATGTATGCTAAATGTGGAAGCATAGACAAGGCACGTGAAATGTTTGACAAAATGCCTCAAAGAAATGTCGTCTCATGGACTTCAATGATTGCAGGATATGCACAAAATGGATTTGTTGAAAAGGCCTTAGAGATTTTCAAGCAAATGCAATTGGCAGGTGTAAAGCCGGACTCAACAACCTTTGTCAGCATCCTCCCTGCCTGCGCCAAAATGGGGGCTTTGGAACAGGGTATAGGCATCCATCAAAGCATAATTGAAGGGGGATTTTTGTCAGATATTATAGTTAGAAATGCTCTGATAGACATGTATGCAAAATGTGGAAGCATAGACAAGGCACGTGAACTGTTTGACAGAATGCCTCAAAGAGATGTTGTCTCATGGAATGCAATGATTGCAGGATATGCACAAAATGGATTTTGCAAGGATGCTCTCAAACTCTTTGAATTAATGAAATACTTTGGAAAACATCCTGACGACGTAAGCTTTGCTTGTGTTCTATGTGCATGCAGCCATGCAGGTTTAGTGGATGAGGGCTGTACATACTTCAATCACATGAGTAATTCTTATTGCATTAAACCTACAGTTGATCATTATGTGCGTATGGTTGACCTTCTTGCACGTGCTGGCTTTCTTGTGGACACCTTAAACTTTATCATTAAGATGCCAGTTAAGCCTGTGGCGGTTGTTTGGAGCTGTTTTCTTAGTGCCTGTAGATCACATATGAATACAGGCTTAGGAGTATTTACAGCAACACTACTTTTTGATTTGGAGCCTAAAAATGCGGCGACTTATGTTCTTCTCTCAAATATCTATGCAGAAGTGGGCAGGTGGGATGAGGTTCAAATGGTAAGGAAATTGATGAAAGATAGAGGAATTAAAAAGATCCTTGGATGTAGTTGGATTGAAAGCCATAAAATGGTACATGCTTTTTGTGTAGGAGAAAGATCATATCCACAGACATAGGAGATTTATGCAGGGATGGAGAAACTGGTTTGGAAGATGAAGGCAGCAGGGTATTTTCCAGATTCAAGACATTTACTTAATGATGTGGAAGAGAAAGGAAAATAATTATTTCTTTGACATCATAGTGAAAAGTTGGTAATTGCATTTGGTTTGTTAGACGCATCTCTTGAAATAATATTATAGTTGAATTGAATTGTTCCAAGAAAAACAATGCATAAAACTGTTAAACATTTTGGATCACATTCTAGTATCTATTATTAGAAAGAGGAAGAATTTTGATTAAATAAGTTCACACTATTTTTCCCTAAAAGAATTTCAATTCAATTATGAACTGTAAACACGTAATGTCTTAGATCTGAATAGTTCTTACCAGTTTAAACAAGGCCAATGACAAATGTTTTTCTGGAGATTATTGGTGATGCTAAATGAAGCAATCTGAAAAATGTAATTGGTACTATAATAATGTAATGTGTCAAACTTGTATTAATAATGAAGGGAGATGGTTTTATTTTCAGTAAATATATATTGCTATTGGCTTCACAAAATTAGATGCATAGAGTGCAATATAGATCACTGCATATATATACAATTGGAGTATTTGTCAAGCATTTGTACTAAGATAACATGAACATTTCACTGAATAGTTTACCTGCATATGTATGAATGGAAAAGCTCAAAGAGGAGGTGGAAAGGGAGAAACAAATAAAAGGTGAGGGACACTTCAAGCAAATGGAAAGATGCTTGACCAATAGGATATGGGAGAGGTGAACTCACAATCACCCTTGCTATTTTGTATAGTTGTTTTGTTTGGATTAATAGTACTATATTTTGCTATGTCAGGTGATCCATTTGAAATTAAATTACACATTTCAAATTAGGTATGTAATTTTATGTAAGTGCATGTAGATTTTGACTCATTTATGGTTAGATATTTCTAATATTGCTTCGCATCCCTTTGCTTGATGAGATAGCTAACAAATTTGTGAATTTAGAAATAATTTTATTTTTATTTAATTTCATTATTATCTGAATTTAATTAGAAAAACTATAGCTATTTATAGCTAATGAAGTAAAAAATTGTAATTGTATTTTTGGTGTAATAAGTAGATGTCCATGACACTTGAAAAAATCACATATTGAGGTTTATAAATTGATGGTAGAGAGAAGAAAATAATATTTGTCTATGTAAAAATAAAATCACAATTTATTATGCATGATAATCACACATTCATAATATTACAAAATTGTGCATGATGAGTGTAGGAATACTAAGGATCACTAAGGTAGAGGGTGTGGGAGGGGGGCTGGGGGCGGATCACTGAGGTAGAGGGGGCGGGAAGAGGAGGGGCTGAATCAGTGATCCAATCAAACCAATCACATAAACTTAATGTCCCAAAACTTTAGATATTATATTTCAAGAGAAAACACAAATATGTGCAAGCCACAACATCACATGTGAATCACAAAACAACACATCACCAAGGTGATGAGGTAAAAATAACCTCATCAATATAATGAACTAAATACCCTTCCTCATATCTTCCAGTCACCTTTACCTTGCCAATTGATTGTCTTTAGGATTAGTAATTGTTTGCTTTTTGTGAAAAAATGTATAAACTTTATTTCCTTAAATTAATTGAAATAAGCTAACCCATGCTAACATAATGGTTTAGTTTTTAAGTATTGTATAGGATATTATGCACAATCAGTCATCATGCTCAGCTAGTGGATTCAACATAGACTTCCATATAGTTGAAGACAAGCATCAGAAGAATAGGTGCCAAAATTCTAGAGAGCGCCTGGTGGATCGAGTTTTTTAAGCTTTTTGTTAAAAGACTTTATGGCTCACTCTGAGCCTCTTTAATACTTTATGTTATGGACTTAAGTCCGTTAGTTTGTTAAATTCAGTTGAAAACTTTTTCACTAGTAATCTTTACCATTTGGATTATAGGGTTTTGTTAGTTGTTTCTGTATAAATATGTAACAGTAAGAAGCAATGATACAGGGAGATATTGTTATGTTGTCATAATGTGTTTTTAAACTATGTTTATGAGATATACTTTCAATATGAATAAAGCAAGTTTTGCTCATCTCATTTTGAATTATTAGTATTTTGAATGGAATCATCTTGAATGGAGTAATCTTGAAGTTACAACATGTATGTGATCTAAGCTAAGTGTAGGAGCACCTAAGTGCTGGCCACTCAAGGGATTGTAGAGTAGATAAATAAGTATTCTATTTTTAATTATGTTGTTTTCATTTTGTAAACAATAAATGTGAGTGAAATTTATTTTCATGTGTCGAGCTCTATTAAGTCAATCTTGCAGGTTGTAGTTGAGTCTGTAATCTTTAATTTTGTTATCTGAAGTTCCAGAGCACCCACTCTGATTGTTAGTTGCAAGTTGTTAAGTTGTTTTTTGTTAACCACTAGATGTTAGTTAAAGGTTGTTATCATTTCACTTTACAGTTTTATTGCAAGCACTTTCTTTTAAGTAATTTACAGGATTTCTAGCTTAACCGTTTATGCTTTCTAGATTAAACACTCCATGCTTTCTAGATAAATAATTTCCTGCTTTCTAGTTTAACCATTTATGCTTTCTAGATAGCCAAGATATTTTCTATTGCATATAGCCTTCGAACACTACCTGATCGATACAATTGATGCATTTTTCAACTAAAGAGATAGGACCTAACGATAGCCTGTCACTTTTTGGCGCCGTTGTCAAGGAACTTCCTTTTCTAGTGTTATTAGGAGATACCTTGAATACCTCTTTTAGGAACAAAAATAGTCCTCAGGCTTCCTTTCTTATATGGTCAGGAAATGAGCCCCCCACAGAAGAT
Source organism: Sequoia sempervirens (assembly GCA_007258455.2). Classification (NCBI taxonomy): domain Eukaryota; kingdom Viridiplantae; phylum Streptophyta; class Pinopsida; order Cupressales; family Cupressaceae; genus Sequoia; species Sequoia sempervirens. Next base: position 136,353 of record VDFB02338880.1, on the reverse strand, counting down.
TCAAGGTAAGTAGCGAGATTTGTTCAATTCGTTGTATACATCTTATAATTGCCATTTGTGTTGTATTAAAACTCAATATTATTTGTCCCAAACAATTATCATTTGAAAAGTGTATTAAAATTAGTTGAAAGTTAGATTTGCATGATTATTTTGGATTGGGGCATAACAGTGGTATTAGAGCTAGTGATCTTGCCATCTTGTGTATTTAGAGTTTAACTTTGCATGTTTTAGTTTTATGTAGCATAGTGATAGAGAAACCATATAACACTTATATTTTCCTAGTTAATTGTCTAAATACACAAGATGGCCAAAATACAGACACCAGATAGATGGCATATAGGTCATTTGTAGCAAACAATGAATTTTGATATACAGAGACTCAGATGTATGTATTTTGATGGAGTAAATGAAGATATCTAAGTTGCGGATTAAGATTTTGGTATCAGTGGTTTGTTAAATTTATGCAATTATTTGATTGTCTCCATTCTGATGGACAAACAATTTATGTGCCTGACAGTTTGAATTATTGCCATTATTGAAATCCACATTTGCAGATATTCATTAGACTCCATATACCCAATAAGACTCTCGCTAGATTAACTTCAATGATACAGGGAGATATTGTTATGTTGTCATAATGTGTTTTTAAACTATGTTTATGAGATATACTTTCAATATGAATAAAGCAAGTTTTGCTCATCTCATTTTGAATTATTAGTATTTTGAATGGAATCATCTTGAATGGAGTAATCTTGAAGTTACAACGTGTATGTGATCTAAGCTAAGTGTAGGAGCACTTGAGTGCTGGCCACTCAAGGGATTGTAGAGTAGATAAATAAGTATTCTATTTTTAATTATGTTGTTTTCATTTTGTAAACAATAAATGTGAGTGAAATTTATTTTCATGTGTCGAGCTCTATTAAGTCAATCCTGCAGGTTGTAGTTGAGTCTGTAATCTTTAATTTTGTTATCTGAAGTTCCAGAGCACCCACTCTGATTGTTAGTTGCAAGTTGTTAAGTTGTTTTTTGTTAACCACTAGATGTTAGTTAAAGGTTGTTATCATTTCACTTTACAGTTTTATTGCAAGCACTTTCTTTTAAGTAATTTACAGGATTTCTAGCTTAACCGTTTATGCTTTCTAGATAAATAATTTCCTGCTTTCTAGTTTAACGGCCTCTTAGTTTAAGTTTTGTTTCAACTATTCCAAACATTGAGAAAATTTGAAAGGGATAGCCAAGATATTTTCTATTGCATATAGCCTTCGAACACTGCCTGATCGATACAATTGATGCATTTTTCAACTAAAGAGATAGGACCTAATGATAGCCTGTCACTTTTTGGTGCTGTTGTCAAGGAACTTCCTTTTCTAGTGTTATTAGGAGATACCTTGAATACCTCTTTTAGGAACAAAAATAGTCCTCAGGCTTCCTTTCTTATATGGTCAGGAAATGAGCCCCCCACAGAAGATTCATACCAAAAACCCCCCCAAGCGACTTACCAACCACAAGTAGGGAGGAAGAATTTTTAGATCAAAAACTTACTGAAGAATTGATCAAGCAGGATCAACCTAAGACTTTCCCGCATACCCCAAAAAGAGAACACATCATTGTAGAGGAGCGTATTCCTTTGCAAACCTCATAGTCTCACCCATTTGAGTGAACTTTTGAAGAGGAACAAATCCCCTTCAACATCATGGGTGATCGTAGAAATGCTACTAACCCTCCACCGCCACGCACATTCACTTATCCTATTGCTATCGATGCAGATGACAAGATGACTATGAAAAATATTTCGCCAACCTTCTTGCCAACCTTTCAAGGTTTGTCTTCTGAAGACCCTGACCAGTTTCTATTTGAGTTTAAAGTCCTATGTTAGACATGACTACAAGAATGATAATCATAAACTAAAGCTTTTTCCCTCTACTATGAAAGACTCGACAATGCGTTGATTCATGGGATTAGCTTCAAGGTCAATAGCCTCCTAGGATGACATAGAGTCTGCCTTTCTTGATAAATACTAGATTTACTATAGAGTCAATGATAGGAAAGTAGAGTTGTTCAAACTAAGGAAAAATGAAGACAAAAGCCTAAAAGATTACCTAGATAGGTTTATTTTCTTATCTAAACAATGTGGCAGAGAAGCCATAAGTCTGGAGATTCTAAAGACTATATTTCTCAAAGGTCTTAACGAAGATGCTTGAAGGAGCCTGAATTTAATGGAAAAAGGAGATGTGTCCCAACTAGGACTCAATGATATCATTGAATTATGTCAGAATTTCTCTCAAACTCAAGGAGATATCCAAAATTCTACTCTTTTTAAAGGTTCCAATGAGATAGCCAATCTTAAAACTGACATTCTTGTTTAGTTAAATACATTGAATGGAATATAGGCTAAAACACGAAACCTTGAGACCTTATCCATCTACTATCCTAGGTGCCGAAACAAACATTTGTTAAGGGAATTCCCTTTAGACAAAGTTGACAAAATTGATGTTTGTCAAGTTTGTGACAAGATTCATGCCACTGACCAATGTGAGATTTTGAATGCCATCAAGAATTCTAGGAAAAGAACATCTTCGGTTGAGGAAGAGATCAACTTTGTAAATCAAAGAACTGGAGGAAATTTTTCCTATGGACAAAATTCAAACCCTACTTGGAAACCTCAAACCAATTGGAATAACAATCGATGGGCATCACCTTGGCCTTAGGCACCACCTCAAGCACCACCTAATTGGGGAGCTTACCCTTGGGGACCACCTAAATAGGAAAATCAATCTTGGGGAAACCCTTAATGGCCTAACCAAACTCAACAACATTGGTATCCTCAGAATCCTACTCCTCAATGGAATCAACCTTAGAATTAGTTTTATACTGGTCCCAGAAGGATGCCTAATCAACAGTAGAATCTTTTACTAGCTCCCCAGAACATTCAACAAAATGAGCAAGTTAACCAACCACAAATTTTGGCGCAACTTGTTCTGAACCCAAAGAACAATCATCAAAATACCCCAATGTATTCCACGAAATAGGATAATGTTACTAGACTTAACACTATCCACTATGGAAATCTGCAATTAAGATCCGAGAAAACAATTCAGCAGCCTACTATTGTTGAAATCCTGGATGAGCCTATTAAGGAGTCTGTTAAGACGGTTAAAACAACTCCCACATCTATAGAGAAAGCCCCATAAAGTACCCAAGACAAGACCTTTCCACCATCTCCAGCTGGAGCTTCTGACCTACCTCGAGAGGAGGGAGGTTAGTCTCCAACTGATTCTTTAAAGGATTCCACTTCTAAAGATAAAACTCAAGCACCTTTTCCAAAGCGACTGAAACCAACCACCATGAAAGATACTCCAAAAATGTCCTCATCCACCGAAACTACATTGATACAAGAAATCAAACAATTGCAAATTGAGGTTCCTCTGCTACAAGCAATTAAGGAGATTCCTAAGTTGAACCAACTAATCAAATAGTTGTGTATCAAAACTCTAGGGAGGAAACCAAAACGGATAAATATTGTTCACATAAATGGTTATCTAGTTGACTTTTTGGTTGGAAAGACCACAGATCCAAAATATGATGACCCAAGTAGTCCACTTATAATAGTAACAATCAATGAGGTAGCAATACCTAACACACTTGTGGAATTGGGAGTAGCCATTAATGTAATGACTATTGATGTAATGGAAAAGTTGGGGTTTAGTGATTTATGTCCCACAAGTATAGTCTTGCAAATGGAAAACCAATCCATGGCCATTCCCAAGGGCATCATCAAAATTTTCTTGTTAATGTTGATGGATGGGAATATCCAGTGGACTTTCAAATAATTTAGTCCCTTACACCCAAAGATAGTTACCCAATAATTCTAGGAAGACCATGGTTGGCTACTATTGCAGCCAAAATTGACTGTAGAGAGGGAGGAATGACCATTTCACATGTTCCTAATAGCAAACATTTATTCTTGTATCCTCCCTCCAAGCCTGTTGAATATAATAAAGTATGGGTTGATGAACCAGAAGGTCCCAACAAACAGGAAAATTTAGCTTCATTGGCCATGGTAATCATCAAACAACATGGTGAAGAATTGGAGGATGAATTGGAAAACAAAGTGGAAAATCTTACCATGGATTCAAGTGATGAGGATATGTTGGACGTAGAAGAGATCCTAGGACAACCAATCAATGTAGGCCACACTAAATTCAATCACACTAGTTTCATGGGATTACCTTATCCTCTAGAAAATATAATTCCAAAAATGGATCATTTCTTTGAAGACATTGCCAAACTTCACATAACCATACCTCATAGATGTCCCCTTAACACTTTGACAAGACCAATGTACACTATCACATCCAACCATCTAGGTGTTCCATTATGCTATTTCCAAGAAAACCTTTGAACATTAATAGTTGGTTGACTAAGCTGGAAGAACACAATTTTTTTGATATCCTGGTGAATAGATCTAAAGCCTTTGCTTGGGACTACACAAATATGAGAGGAATACACCCAAGTGTGTGTACTCATCATATCTATACCAAGGATGTTCAACCTGTTCGCCAACCACAATGGAGACTCAATCCTACCTTGAAAGATGTCGTTAAAATTGAAATTGAGAAACTCCTACAAGTGGGATTTATCTATGCCTTTTCTAACAGTAAATGGGTTTCACCTTTGGTTGTGGTTTTGAAGAAAAATGGGAAGTGGAGAGTGTGCATAGACTATAGGGAACTTAAAAAAGCAACACACATAGATTATTTTCCCCTGCCATTTGTAGACTAGGTTTTGGATAACTTGGTTGGGAGAAAATATTTCTCATTTTTGGATGGATTCAATGGATACAACCAGATACAGGTAGCAGTAGAAGACCAGGATAAAATGACTTTTACTTGCCCCTGGGGAATATTTGCATATCGAGTTCTTCCTTTTGGGCTATGCAATGCTCCTGCAACATTCTAGAGAACTATCCTGGCCATATTCGCTAATTTGGTGAATGAGTATGTGGAAGTTTATATGGATGACTTCACTGTATATGGTTCAACCTTTGATGAAGCCCTCCAAAGTCTAGAAAAGTGTTGAAGTGATGTGAGGATTATTGTTTTCCCTAAGTCATGAAAAATGTCTAATAATGGTAGAACAAGGAATAATGTTGGGACATCACATCTCAGTTGAAGGAATAAAAGTTGATCCTAAGAAAATCAAAGTGATACAACTTGTGACCCCAAAAACCCAGATTGATATTAGAAGTTTCTTAGGGCATGTTGGATACTATCAAAGATTTATAGAAAACTTCAACAAGGTTGCAGCCCCTATGTTTTCCATTCTCCAAAAGGATGTAGAGTTTATCTAGACACCTGAGTATCAATCATCATTTGAAATCATTAAGGAGAAACCCGTCTTTGCTCCTGTCCTTCGTGGACCAAATTAGAACCTTTTGTTCCATATTTATGTTGATGCATCTGATGATGCTATTAGAGCGGTATTAGGACAAGAAGATGAGAATGGGGGAAAGTATGCTATATATTTCATTTGTAAGAATTTGACTCCAACAAAAAGGAATTATACCACAATGAAGAAAGAATTCTTAGTTGTAGTACATGCAATTAAGAAATTTTGACACTACATCATAGGATACAAAGTAATGGTGTACACAAATCACTTAGCCATCAATACCTCATCAATAAACCTGTAGTGAATGGGAGGATAATTAGGTGGTTGCTACTTCTTCAAGAATTCAACATAACAATTATTGACAAACCAAGAAAGTTCAATGTAGTTGTAGATTTCTTATCCCGGATTAAACAAGAAGATGGTGATTGTGCTCTGGTATAGGATGAGTTCCCAGATGAGAATCTGTTTGCCATCTCTACCAAAACTCCTTGGTTTTCCGATATTTCCAACTACTTAGCCACCTTAGAAGTACCACCTGATTTTACATCAAAATAGAAGAAACATCTTGTTAGAGAAAGCACCCCTTTCAAATGGATTAATGGGATCCTATTTTGATGTGGGCCTAATATGGTTCTTTGACGTTTTGTTAGGGAAAATGAGACCTATAGTATCCTTAGAGCTTGCCATGATGATCCTTTTGGAGGCAATTATTCTACCAAAAGGACATCCCATAAGATTTTAGGTGTAGGATATTACTGGCCCTCAATGCATAAAGATGTCAAGAAATATGTCCACCGCTATGATGAGTGCCAGAGGGTAGGGAGACCTACTACATCCAATGAAATGCCTTTGCAACCTTAGGTAGTCCTTAAACCATTTGAAAAATGGGGATTAGATTTTATCGGTCCTATAGAACCTTCTTCACAAGGAAAATAGTACATCTTGGTTTGTATTGACTATTTGACTAAGTGGGTAGAAGTTCAAGCTTTAAAAGTTGCTAGAGAGGAATAGGTAGCTGATTTCCTGTATAATAATTTTTTTCTCAGATTTGGAGCCCCTAGGACAATTGTCACAGATCAGGGATCCCAATTTATGTCTAAGGTTCTTTTAGCCTTCATTGATCATTTCCAGGTAAGCCATAAGAAGTCATCGCCTTACAATCCACAAGCAAATGGTTAGGTAGAAGTCACTAATAGGGATCTAGAAACATTTTAACAAAAATAGTTTCATCAAGAAGGAAAGACTAGGTTAGGAAACTGCATGAAGTCATTTGGGCTTACAACACAACTTGGAAATCCACCACTGACTTTAGTCCATATGAGTTAGTCTTTGGGAAGAAACCACTTCTACCCATTGAATTTGAACTCCAAACCCTAAGAACATCAATGGATTTGGGTCTAGATCTCAAGCGAGCCTAGGTTGAGAGAGTCTTATAGCTTAGTGAGTTAGATGAGCTTCGTTTGGATGTTGTCCATCAAATTGAGTTGGTGCAACAACAATGCAAAGTCTGGCATGATAAGCACATAAAGGAGAAAAAAATCCATAATGGGGATTGTGCACTGTTGTTTGATTCCAGATATAAAGATCATCAGGGGAAACTCAAAACTCATTGGCTTAGTTCATATGAAATTTCTAAGGTATTTCCAAATGGATCAATGTAGCTCAAACCCATTGATGGTGATATTCGAACCTTATTGGTCAATGGACATCGATTATGCATTTACCATAAGCCAATTAATAGGGAGGAATTTACAAAAATGGTAGAAATGCAAGGAGAAGTGTAATGCATTGATTCTACTATGACAGAGCTAATGGAATGGTCTGATTGATAATAAACACAGTAATAAAAAAAATAAAAAAATTTAAAAATGTGCAGATGTCTGTAATTACTTTAAAGCATTTCTTTTCAATCTTTCATCCTTTGGACTTGGCTAAATTTCGTTTCCATTTTGCAAGACTTCATTTTAATCAAACACAAATTCTAGTGTATCTTGTTGTGATGCTTCCAAACTTGTTGACCCAATTGATGTGGTGCTCTGGAACTATGTGGGCTTGGTTGTTGCGATGCTCCGAAACTCACATGTTTGATTGGTGTTATTCCTCATTTTATTCTTGTGGCCTACTTCATCTAACACTAAATTTCTGAAAAGTCTAAGTCCAAAGTCCTTCATTTTGCTTCTTTCGGTGGCATCTTTCAGTGATGTTTTAGAAATTTTCTTGTTGCATCTTTCAATGATGCTCCAGAATTTTGTTGTTCCTTCTTTTTAGTGGCATATTTTGGCGATGCTCCAAAAGTTCCAATTTCTTCTTTTCGGCGACATCTTTCAACGATGCTCCAAAAAATTTTGGTTGCTACTCTAGCTGCTTCTTTTGATGATGCTCTGAAAGTTTTTGGTTGGTGCTCCAATTGCATCTTTTGACGATGCTCAATTTATTTTTTTGCTGCATTTCAATGACATCTCTCAGCAATGCTCCAAAACTTTTCATCCTTCACCCCAGTTGCATCTTTCAGTGATGCTCTAGACTTTTGTATATTCTTTTTCTTTTCAAATGCTTTAATTTTCCAATATCATTCACATGCCCATTAATTACATTTTTCCATCACCTTGGAATCCACGCCCATATTATCATTTTCCCCTTCATTACCATATCTTTCCATAATAAATAATTATTATTATGACCACTTTTTATCATAATAATTTCTCCATTACTCAATTGTCCCATCCACATCATAATAAATTCGCCGCCACCTTTTCCAAATCATGCAACTATTATGTTACGTTAGCAAAAGGTAAGTGATGTTCAAGTAATGATAGGACGTAAGGTATGTACAACTTTTGCTTAAAGTAATTATTTTGAATAAAGATTAATTAATTGGCACAAGACATTCCCCCTCCAAATTTAGTAAATTTTTCCATTGTGTGATTGCTTGAAGTACGACAATATTTGCACATTTTCCCATGCAAAATCATCATGATTATACAATAAAGCTCAAGTAAGACTATTAATTCCTCTTCATCAATTGTATTAAAATTATAGTCTCTTACATCTGCAATTTAGTTGTTTAAACAAGTTTCTTTGAGCATCACAACATTTCCGTAGAATTGAGTAGAGTAATAAGGGAATTATAGAATGGGAGGAGCTAATAAGAAGTCTGAACTAGCTTCGACAGATAAATTGTTGACATTGAGCAATATTGTAGGATTGTTTTAAAAAGTTGGGTGGTTAGAATTTATGAAGAAGTTTGAGGGGCATACTGAGCAGTTAGTAAAGGAATTTGTAGATAATTTTATAGATGGAAAAATTGTGGTGCATGGAAAGCATTTCCGGGTAAGTCCTAAAATCATTTCTCATCTCTCTAGTCTTTAGAATAGAGGTATCAATTTGATTGAAACTACAAACATTACTTATCAGAGAATGGTAGAATTGTTTCATAGAGAAGGTGGACCTCGACCTCTAATAGCTATAAGTACTAGAGGACAAAATAAAGGTTTCCAAATAATGTCTATCTCGAAACCATGGAGAATTCTTGTGGCCTGGATAATTAAATATTTTACTTGTGAAGGACAAGTAGCAGTGGTTGTAGGTCCCCCTTTCCATCTACTTACCCATTTGTGCCATGGTGCTGCAGACCCTTCTCTTAGGGTTAATTTGTCAACATTCCTATCTAACTCAGTTACTAGTATGATAGAAAATTATAAAATTGGTACAAGGCCACTCAAGCACCATGACCTTATTCAATTGATATGCAAGCACCATTTCCACAAGAAACTAGAAAAGAAATGACAAAAATTCTAAAAAAGTTTGAGAATGTGGAGTCTAAAAGATCTCTTGAAGAGAGTGTCATCCAAACAAGTAGCTTAATCTTTAGGAGAACCTTCCTCTGAAGCTTTAGGTGCTCTTGAATCTTAACAGACCTCAATAGCTCCTAATGGAAAAGCACCAGAACTTTACCTGATGTGTCAAAAACCTCAGGGTAGTCAGAAAATGTAGAAATTCTACATTCTAGAGATGAAGAAGGGCCTCCTCACAAGAGGAAGAAGTAAACCAAAGTAATCTCACAAACAACTCCTCCTTTGTGGAAAAGTAAAAGGTTATTTGGTTATTCTAGTGAAACTGTGGCTTATGACACATTGAGTATCTCTAAAAAGAAGAAGCCTAGGACTAAAGTACAAACATTTGAAATTGATAATTAGCCTGGTGAGGAGGAAATAAAAGAAAGTGAGAAAGACGCTAGTCAATTTCCTAGGGTGGAAGAGGAGAATATGACATCTCCAACAGGACAAGAAGAGGAAAGGGTACAATGTGGATATTGAGGATGATCCTATGGGACGGTTGTCCCCCTTTATTGATAGAATTTTTGAGCCAAGTTCATTTGATGTGTTTGAAAAAGGAAATGTACTTAGTGTTGAGGAAAATGTAATTAATGATAATATGGAAATCCGTAATCTACCTTTTTCTGTTAATACAAGGGATGAAGAATTTGATTAGAGAGAAGTGAAATTAGAAAAATTAAAAACATAAATTGTTGAGTTAAGATGCCAATTGCAAGGAAATAAGGAACAAATCAACCAACAACAAGAGGAAATAGAGGCACATATTGCCATAATAAGGAAAATAGATCAAGAAAATTTGAATTTGAAAATAGAAATGGAATAGAAAGAAAAAATCATTGAACAATTACAATTTTAAATTCAATAGAGGAATGGTGAAGAGAAAAAGTATGTGACTGATATATATGAAAAAGATGAAAAAATTAACAGTTTAACAAACAATTGTATGCAAATGTTTACTATTTTTGAAGAAGAGAGGAACAAACAAAAAACTGAACCTAATGCCTCTTTGAGCATAATTGTTGAATTAGAACAAGATTTACAGGAAAGTGATGCCAAGCCTATCATGGAGTCTAAAGGAACACAAACTGAACTAACTGTAATGGAATGGTTCAAAGTATAAATACCTCCATTACTGATGAAATGGATGGAGAGATGCTATTTTTTGAAGGAGATGGCTATTGACAATGCTAGGTTGAAAAAGGAGTTAGTTCTGTTAAAAGAATCATTTAATAGGGTGTATAGAGCTAAACAAGATGCTTGTCAAATAGGTGAATTGTTGTTAGCTTGTAGAAGACCATCTAGACTATATTCTTTGTTTCTCAATGAGCAACTCTTGAGATGAAAATTACTCAAAATTTACAACAACCAGTTGCATGATCTTGATGACAAAGAATTTGTCAAAATATTTGTAGATTCAACTCCTGATCAGCAGGATTTGTTATGTGAATTCTTTGTTCATAATTTTTTCTTGGAAAGATATACAAATTTTTATGTCAATTTATTTATTGGTGAAGTTCAATTGAGGTCATTGCTATCCACAAGGCGTAATCAAATTCAATGGCAGGAATAGACAAGGGAATATTCACAGGTAGAAAGAATTGTTGGACTTCAAATGAGGCATCCTCATAGGAAGCATTATTTTTTCAAAGCACAGTTCCTGAGCATTAAGACTAAAAAAACTGTGAATAGTAAACACAACAATAACCTTTGACTATGTTATGAGAATTTTCAAGATCAGGGGCCAAAATTGATAAGGAGAGTTTGGCATGCATGTGAAAAGAGATATACTCCTCTTCCTATGTATCTTAGGAGAAGAGAGATAATTTCACCTCTTAACATTAGGTGGTCCTATAGAAGAGAAGAAGCCTTGGCTGGTATCCTAAGGCAATTAAAAACTAATTAGATCGGCATGAGATACAAACCTCCTCTACTTCTTTCACCACCCCTTGCAATACATGTCAACATAGATCAGAGCCCTGAAAACTTTGAAAGATGGACAACAAGGGTTAAGCTTCATCAAGGTTTTCTAAGAAACCTAAGGATCTGGACATAGAAGTAGATAATTTTTATGACCTTAGTGCAAAGTATGAAGAGTTGAGTAGAAACAAGGGAGATGGAGGATAGTGAGCATAACAAAGAGCAGGAGGACCTACTCAAGCTTAGGAAGGGGAAAAATGATGAGGTAAAAATAACCTCATCAATATAATGAACTAAATACCCTTCCTCATATCTTCCAATCACCTTTACCTTGCCAATTGATTGATTGTCTTTAGGATTAGTAATTTCTTGTTTTTTGTGAAAATGTATAAACTTTATTTCATGAAATTAATTGAAATAAGCTAACCCATGCTAATATAATGGTTTAGTTTCTAAGTATTGTATAGGATACTATGCACAATCGGTCATCATGCTCAGCTAGTGGATTCAACACAGACTTCCATATAGTTGAAGACAAGCATCAGAAGAATAGGTGCTAGAATTTTAGGGAGCGCCTGGTAGATCGAGTTTTTAAAGCTTTTTGTTTTTTGTTTTGTTAAAAAACTTCATGGCTCACTCTGAGCCTCTTTAATACTTTATGTTATGGACTTAAGTCTGTTAGTTTGTTAAATTCAGTTGAATACTTTTTCAATGGTAATATTTACCATCTGAATTATAGGATTTTGTTAGTTGTTTCTGTATAAATATGTAACAGTCAGAAGCAATGATACAGGGAGATATTGTTATGTTGTCATAATGTGTTTTTAAACTATGTTTATGAGATATACTTTCAATATGAATAAAGCAAGTTTTGCTCATCTCATTTTGAATTATTAGTATTTTGAATGGAATCATCTTGAATGGAGTAATCTTAAAGTTGCAAATTGTATGTGATATGAGCTAAGCATAGGAGCACCCGAGAGCTAGCCACTCAAGGGACTGCAGATTAGATAGATAATTATTCCATTTTTAATTATGTTGTTTTCATTTTGTAAATGATAAATGTGTCGTGAAGTTTATTTTTATGTGTCTAACTCTATTAACTCAATCCTGCAAGTTGTAGTTGAGTCTATAATCTTTAATTTTGTTATCTAAAGTTCCAAAGCATCCACTCTGATTGTTAGTTGCAAGTTGTTAAGTTGTTTTTTGTTAATCACTATATGTTAGTTAAAGGTTTTTATCATTTCACTTTACAGTTTTATTGCAAGCACTTTCTTTCAAGTAATTTACAGGCTTTCTAGTTTAACCATGTATGCTTTCTAGATTAAACACTCCATGCTTTCTACTTTAGTTATTTCATGCTTTCTAGATAAATAATTTCCCACTTTCTAGTTTAACAACCTCTTAGTTTAAGTTTTGTTTCAGTTGTTCCAAACATTGAGAAAATATGAAAGGGATAACCAAGATATTTTCTATTGCATATAGCCTTCGAACACTACCTGGGGTATACAATTGATGCATTTTTCAACTAAAGAGATAGGACCTAATGATAACCTATCACAAGGAAAGATGAGACACAATATTTATGAGTGGAAAAACCCTAAAAGGGTGAAAAAACCACTCTCAATAAAAGCTTTATTAGGCCATACTATCCAACACCTTGTTGTATACAAATTGTGTGCCTCACTAACAACACAACAAGCCTCACTGGTTGGGATCTCACTGATCACATACACGCCTCACTGGTTGGGATCTCACTGCTCACCATATATCTAGGAGCACCAACTCCTTACATGAAGCACCAACTCCAAAACCAAGAGGAGCACCAACTCCAAAATAAACAGGAGCACCAACTCCAATATCAATAGGAACACAAACTCCAAGTTAAAAACAAGAAGACAAATACAGAGTACTACTTTGTTTACATTGGAAAACAAAGGTTATAGATGTATTCTATAACTCTTATATGTACACATTATTTCTCCCAATTTGACACAAACATAAACAAATCTTCAGGACCTCCAAATGCTCAATACAAAGAAACACGCAATTCTGAATTCATTACTCTTGAACAAGATATTCTGAATTTATCATTCCTGAACTTTCAAATTCAAAGAAGCCCAATTACCATTCTTTTACCATTTTGCAATCACCATGATTTTTTTGTGAAAAATTCACCACCTTGAATACCAAGCTCATCTCATTTCAACACTAAGACATATCACATATTAGATTCAATATATCTTCAATCAATTTTGAACATTCAATTCTGGATTCATCATTTTGCTGATACTACTCTTTTTCATGGAGACTCAATCACCATTTTTATATATAGTCTTCAATGGCAGTTTTCATGTTCTGATAAAAAATGCCTCATATTGGGATCATTCTTTCTCCACTGATAATCTTCATATTTTGATCATATGGACATCATCTACAATATTTTTTTGTCAATCTCTTATCATCAGAAACTCTTCATTGAGACCATATCTTCAAACAACATATAATACTCAAAGTTCTGACAACTATTCAACATAACCCATAATTATGAGATGAGAACCTAATTTCATAGTCTTCACTCCATTGTTTTTACTGTCCAATTACCAATCACAATTCACTCAATGGTCATGAGATCAACAAGCTTTTCACAAATATTTCTTCATACATCCTTTAATGGAAGTCATAGCCTCTTCATCAATCAATCATATTCATATTCTGTCATTTTGATCAAGAAAACATAATGTATATATTCTACCTATCATTAAGTTTTCCCAAAATTATACTCATCAAAAAACCAACATCACTACATGCCATAAATCAAGCCCTGTCAAGTACAAACTTTTTGATCTTCAAAAAAATCTACACTCTCAATTTTGGCACCAACAACAAACCCTTCACCTTTAGGCAATTGTAAAGTTCAAAACTTGACTATTGGACTGTTGTCAAAAGAAGACCTCAAGGAATAGTCATTCCCTAACTTCAAATTCAAACCCTTGATACTGAAAACTCGACAACCACTCTTTAAATCATAACCTTTGATCTCAATGCAAAATAAATAAACCCATTATTTTAACCTACCCAACCGGTTACACATAAAGAGGGGTCAATTTCGAAATGTTTTAAAGACCCTTGAACAAGTTACTTAAGTTGTCTTTATCTTAAAATAGCAAGTCAATTTGCTTTTAAAATAAAAAGAAAAACTGCTAAACTATTTTATATAAAGACCTACATAATAGGGTTTGAAAGCAAGGTCTCAAACAAAAACTCTAACACCAATTAGCATGATTTCTTGATGAACATGAGTGTGAACATGAATTCCTGATTAAAACGAGTGTGAATATGAATTTCTGATGAACATGAGTGTGAACATGAATGCCTGATGAACATGAGTATCTTTGTCTCAAACATAGAATATTTTTCCTTCAATATCTTGAAGCAACATAAAATGAATGAACAAACTCTTGTCTTTGTCACTTCAAGTACCAACAAGATCTTTGCAAATATTATACTAATTCTGGTACTAATCCCTTCTCTCAAGCTTTGTAACCCTTTTGTTAAAGTCAAGGAAGTCAATTTTATATTAGCCACTTAATGCTCGTTATACTTACAATGCTAATCACCTTTGGACATGTCCAAGCTTGTATCTTGTATCACTTGTAAACAAACACACACCCTACACCTTTGTAACAATCACCTTTCTTCTTCAACACCAATCCAACTGAGATCATGTAACACCAGAAGATGAGACACTAATAATTTAGAATTAGTACCATGATATGTCAACACCATACTAAATTAACTCATTGAATGATCTTTGCAACTTTGTGATTTTCTTTGACATCAATGACAAACATTGTCACTGCCAACAATGAGAGTTGTAATTTGATAATAATGATACAAGGATTTGAAGGTCGTTGGGAGAGAGCTTAATAGGGCAAGTTATAAGTGCTTGGAGAAACAAGAGGATAAACAATAACTCAAGAGGATTAGGGATATAATAATTTTAGAGAAATGCAATGGGAAGTTGTAAATAACCCCATGTTCATATAAAAAACTCCAATCGTAAACTATAATTTTTAAAATATTTTATATCATATATATAATAAGAATATATCATTCCAAAAGAAGGTAAAATTATAATTAACATCATTACAAAGAATAAAATTCTTCGATAAATTTCCATCTTAATATTATCAAATACATTTCAAGATTCATTTCACTCATTAGGACTAGAATACATTATTTTCAAAAATTCCATACCAACTACATTGATGCTTGAAGTAAACATAATATGCAATTTCATTCTTACCAAATGTCATTTTTAGTTTTCCATTTTCATACAAGTACAATAGACAATAATCAATGTGCAATAAAAGTTCATTGTCTCAATAAATAAAGTGTCTTTGAGTAAAGAGCATGTGGTGTTCTGAGTTGCTACGTGGAGGGATAGTATCATTTGTGTGCTTTACCTCCAACCATAGACTTATGATCTCTTGCAAACCTTCCTACTATATTTGACCCTACCCTTCATCAGGGTAGTAGATAGAGAGATTTGCAATCATACCAACTTGTCATACAACCCTGGATACCCTCTAACTAAGTATGACATATGGTCATCATGCAACCTATCAAGTACCATGGAGTAACAATGCACATAACTTATGCATTACTTTGACCAAAACATTTTATAGCATAATCACATCCTATAAAAGAACTATGGGTCATTTGTCCACCACTCCTATCTCTACTTGACTCAACACAATCAAGACATGACTACTCAAATTCACACAAAAACTCATCAACTTTAGTGATAATGAAGTTAAAATAAAAGGAAAACCCTTATCTTGAGATCAAATATTTCTCTTATCCTTTCAAGACCAAACACATTTTGACTCAAATAACATGTCCTTTATTGAAAATTCAATTGATAAACAAATCACATATATGACTTTTGTTTCACACTTCACCAAGTTCTTACAAAATAAAAACATGAATTATAAATATACCTACATATTTGTGTACTCGAAATTCTTCCAATACATACATATACACATTTATATTTATAACTGTAACAATTCAAATTAAATTAATTACTATTGTAACCCACATCTAATAGTACTTGAGCTCTCGTCAAGAAATGATAATATAAAACTAATAATAATATCTTTGTTGACTTACAATATTGTCCATATCACCATGCTAGTAGTTCTTACCTTTTTTTCTTTAAAAATCATGCCAACTTGTAAACTTTTATGAGCATTCATTGGATATTTCCTCATACATGCTCATGACTAAGAATTCCAATATGAGATAGGTTACTATTGCTTAATCATCCAATCATGCACATACAACAATTGAATTTGTTTCTATTTTTTTCTAAACTTTGTTTTCCATTCAATTTTTATGTATCAAAATAATCATTCAAATGTTATCCATTTGCAATACTATACAATGAATAATTTCTACATTTATATTTTGAAATATGCATACTATTGATGGGTATTATAAAACAAATCTATAATACTTTTGTTTATGTTTGCAAGTGTGATAACAAAAAAGTATATCTAGCTATCAAGATAATTTAAATCAAACTCAACATGTTATAACTATTTAATAGATAAGATGCTATGAATCCTCACTTGATTATTGTTTTAGAGATATTAATGATTCAAGTCAAAAATTTAACATATGCATATTTGCTTCTTGATAAAAACTCACTATTGGGTCTCATTAGTATCATATTCACTTAACACTCTACAATAGCATATTTTATGTGAGCACATTAGTGTCAACCCAATACACATTAAATACTCGGCAATATTAATTCTTTACACGGGCAGATTTCTATCAACACAATACTCTTTTGTACATAGCAATATCATGTTTTTTTACATGGGCAGATTTGTATCAACCTAATACTCTTTGCACTACACAATAGTATCATTTTTTATAAGACCAAATATATATTTTGACCTAGCTTTCCCAATGTGGCCATAAATTTCTTAGGATAAGGCATCCTTTTATGTGTATGAAGTGTAGCTATAAAATGTAGCCAATAAAGCATTACTACGACCAAGGCCTGTATAAAATAAATATTTGTGTACATATATGTATATAAATATACTCTCAATATACCTATTACATTTTTTTTTTCAAAAATATAAATCAAAAGACATTTTATAGAAAAACCTAAAAGATAATTACTCAGTTTAATTATAAGAACCTCTAGAAAACAAGAGGTGAGATAGAGTTTTTCTATAGATAAAAAAACGAAGAGAAAATGGCTTCCAAAAGGAATAACTGTTGTGATAGGTGCAAATGAGATTCCTCTAAACCCTAGACCCTTGAGGAATACTATTTCCATTTCATTAGATTTTCTAAAAATGTTAGTTATATGGGTGCTCAATGGAGGATTGTAGAAAGGTAATAAATGGAAAAAGAAGTTGGAGCAAGTTCAAGGGGATGATGTAGAATAAATTAAGGGTTTAGATCCTAGTAATGATAGTGCACAATTGGATACATGCAATCCACTTTTGGAGATACTTGAGAAGTCACAAACTGACCCATAGATGGATAATAAAGAGACCTAGAGACCTAGATAGTTGAGAAGACCTTCAAAATTGCTTTAGAGATCTATAGATGTTATAGGGACAAGGAATGGTTAGAATCAAAACCCTCTAATAGTGGACTATAGAGTAGATAGTAACATTAAAGGAAAATTCATAGAATATGAGTTGAAAATCTTAGAAAATAGAATGATAAAGCAATTAGAATCAAAGATAATAAAAAAAACTAAATGTGGAGAAAAGAGCCCTAGGGACAAGAAAATAAATAAAGAAAAGTTGGAGATTATAGGAAGAGTAAAAGTCCAAATGAAACTAAGATTGGGGAAGGGGATCACCCTTCCCAATGAGCCATGAGGCTTCTAATGTGGATTTCTAAGGGCATAAATACGCCTAATAAAAGACACTTGTTTAAGTTCTAAACAACCATGACCAAGTCCAATATATTCTTAATGTAGAAGAGAATGCTAGAAGATTTGGAATTCATTGCACTTATGTCTAGATGACAACAATGAAAGGGACTATTTATGGCTACTCAAGGGGCTTCTAGAGGATTGGGAAACATTTGGAATCCCTTAGTGATGGAGGTGGATTACATTCAATCATGCCACTCTTGGCAGGTAAGTAAAGTCAAACATCTCACCCTTAACTTTGACTATATTTTGATTAATGTGTATGACCCAACTAGTAATCCCCCTAAAAAGAGATTTGGGAACAAATTACAACCTTAATACAAACCATGGAGAATGAACACATCAATATTGGGGGAGTTCAATGCCATTTTGGATACTTTTGAGAAAAAGGGGAGAATTCTAAAACAAACTTAAACATAGATTGACCTCCATAATTTTGTATTTGGTAACCATCTTCAAGACATTATTCCAAAAAATGGATGCTTCACTTGGAAAAACAGGAGGTAGTGCTTCACTAATATTGGTAAATTATTGAACTGGTTCTTATTTTGAGATAATTGGCTCACCCTCTCTTTCCTTTATGAATGTTCCATAGTACTTATCTCTTGATTCGATCACTTCAGTCTATTGCTCAAAATTTTTCTAGACTATTCCCCTCTAACTTTCAAAGTTTTGAATATAGATAGTTTTGTGATCTATATTTCCTCAAAATGAATAAGGTATCATGGTCTTAGGAATGCAAGTTGAAAGGCACAAAATTATTCTAGCTCTATAAGAAATTGGGGCACATCAAAGAATAATTCAAAATTTGGAATAGATCACACTTCAAAAACACGTTTCTGAAAAGGAGCGAGTAGAGGTAGAGATGGCCTCTCTCAATGAGGTAATAATTAAGAATGGTATGGATTAACTCACTCAAAAGAAAAATAAATTTAAGGCTATTATACTAAAATTTTGTCTTAAAAATAAATATTTTGGAGATAGAAATCTAGGGAAGTTTTCCTCAAGAAGGGTGGCAAGAATACCAATTTTTTTCATAATTCCACCAAGATAAATTAGAACATAATTTTTTGAAACAATGATGTGCAAGGTGTAGAAATAGAAAATGAGAAAGATATTTGGGAAGTGGTGGTTAATTTATTTAGAGACATTTTGAACAACCTAGAATTTGTTGATGGGAAGGAAAGAGAGGAATGTTGAACAATATCCCATGCTTGGTAAAATCTACCAAGAATGATTTCATTAATATATACTTATAGGGATGAAGTGAAATTGGAAATATTTTAGCTGGCACCAAATAAAGCACCAAGACCCAATGGGTTTTTTTCTATCTTTTTTAAAAAATTGGGCACTCTTAGACACAAAGATGGTGGTTGTAGTAGAAGAATAAAAAAAAATCAACCATTCTAAAATACACGAAAAACACATATATAATGTTGATCCCTATGAAAGAAACAATTAAATCCATGGATATTTTTTCTTAATCTCTTCGTGGTGTTCGAAATTTGAAATAGATGAATATCCAATATCATTCTATGAGAGAAAGATAAGCTATAAAGTTGTAAATGAAATAACATAATTATAGACTTGAAATTCCAAGAGATGTGTAAATGTCAAGATGAAAAGATTGCATTAGGAGCTCAAAGAAAATATATAGAATAATGACTACATGCATCAATGTAGATGTATACCAAAATATGCAAAAGTATGCAAGAATATGAAAATACAAGGTAGGTAGTGAGTTTATATAGAACTACTTGGAGATGATGGAGGCGGAAAATCCAACCAATAGGAATTGACCACCAATATTAAATAAAATGATTAAAAGATAAATTCTCCACCCTTTAAGGGTGGAGACAACTCATCACCTTATCTCCTAGTTATTAAATAATAAACTCACTTTATTATCCCAAGCAAGCTAAAAAAAGTGTAGAAAAAACCTATAACTAAGGGAAAATAAATTAACCCACTAGGAAAATAAAAACTTACACCAACATGTGGAACATGGTTTACAAGATATTATCAAAAGCCATGGTTATAGACTCAAGATGTTTCTAATAGACATTATATGAAAAGAGAAAAGTGGTTTCAACCTAGGGAGATCAATTTTAGAAGGTATTATAATCACTCATGAGGCTATCCACACAATAATAAAAAGTAAAATAGAAATAATGCTAGTAAAATTATTGTTAATATTTTTTACACCACATTAGTCTAAGTGTTTCCCTCTAGAAGTCCTAGGCACCAAAGGGCTCAAAACAAACTCTCAAACTTTGAAAAGTCTCACATCATTTTAGAAGGAGGAAAATTAACCTTTTTATTTTGATAGATTCTATGGTTTTCATTGTTAGCTATTGAGAAATTCCTTCTCTCTTCAAGGAATGGACAATACTATTTTCTACCCTTGTGAAGAAAAAATTGCAAAGCCTCACCTCCATGTTATTGAGAATTTATCAAGTATAAACATGCACACAGAGAATGAAGGAAAACATAATTTTTGTGGTGGTGGATAGAAGACAAAAGGCTTGTTGCAAAGCAGTTTCACATAAAAGAGAAACCTTGTCAAGTAAAGGAGGAGTTGAAATGTTTATTTGGACCCTTTATATCAGCATATTTGAACCATGCAAGAGCATGCAAAGTTGGGTATGTGAGTCTCATCTCTGAAGATGCAAGGTTCATCATTTTGTGGAAACCCTTGTATCATCATTGTTATAAGGAAATGTCATACAAAATGTGTTTACATGATGATCTTACCTCGTGCCTTTTGGATAGTTTCGTAGGGAGGGTTTCATAAACTCTGCATAGTGAAAATTCCATGAGTCGTGAAAGTGTTCATCACAGTTCATGCAAAGTAGGAAATAATGTTTTTTGTAAGTTTCATAATATATTGAATGCTCATCACTCATTAAGAGATCCATGTAGGAAGAATGAAACCCTTATCAATGGAGGTTTTGTTTCTTTCAAATGATTCTTGAATATGATAATTATAAAGTCAAAAGATAATGTAGGTTTATTGTGTGAGTTTTATGACGGTCATATGAAACATAACCCATAGATATATGCTTCACAATAAACCATAGATCTATGCTTAGCAATAAACCCTAGCTGACAATGCCAAAAGATGAGGAGTCATAAGGACAAATTCAAGTGATAGTATTTCATGAAGGCATCAAAGCATGTGACAATGCTCATTCTCATGAAAAAGGAAATAATAATTCAAAGGATAGTCCTATATCCTTTTCTAGCCCATGCACCAGTTTGGTGAGTTGGGATCAAGATGAAGTGGAGGTATGTCAATGAGATAAATGCATCATAAAAGGTTGTAGGACGAAAAGGAAATGAATAAGGCATGTGGATTGTTTGAAATAATGTATTAAAGGAACTTGATCTTATGGAATGTTATGATTACAGGACAATCATCTTGAATAAAATAGTGGCAATCATGAATAAGGATATGGTAGTCTATTAGTATTATGACAATGACAAGATCATGAAATTTGAAAACAAGGATAGTCATGTCATCCTTAAAGTTTGAATAAGTGCATCATGAATAGAAGGCAATATCTAACACCAAATGATAGTCCTAAGATAAAAATGAAATGATATGACTAAATGTTAGAATTATGAAAAACATGAGCCATAGGATCAAACAACGAACAAAGATACCTTCCATGCAAGAGAGTTGCAAACAATAATATGCAATATCCTCAACAAGAAAAAGCTACAGAATGAACCTCAGGAATATCAAAATGTTATGAGTTCAAGAGATTATGATGAGATTATGATAATATAATGAGGGTTGAGTATTATATAGGAGAAACCCTAAATAAGAAAGAGATTAGATCATGAAAACTATCAACATCTCATGCAATGAAACATAATGATCTAATAATAGCTCAATGAATAAAATAATAAAAACACTCATAAGTTTAGCTTAAGTGCATGAGAACAAATTAGACTAATAATCAATTAAAGATTAATTAATTATTAGCTAATGCTTGATTACTCTAACAATACCCCTTAAGATGAACTTAGGGAGTAGCTAATAACCCTAAAAAGAGAATACATGATGAGTGCTGACAAACTAGGCCTAGTGAGGTAGCTATGCAGAAACAATCTAATCTCTCACAACTAGAAAAAATGAGAAAACCTCATGGGAAAAAATCCTCTCCAAAAGAGAGAAAGGTGAATGAAGGACTAAAAATATTCCAAAACAATGTGAAGGACTAAGAAATCCCCAACCAAAATAATGTCCCAAAAAAGAGGAACATGAAGAATATAGTTGAAGCACGAAGTTGTAGACAATTGTCAAAATTTGATTGATATAATGTTGAAATGAATAACCTCCAAAAATAGGAATGCAAGAGTGTCCATATGGTAAATGCTCCATCACACCGAAATGCATGGGTAACTAGTCATTCCATCTTCCTAGTACATAGGAACAAGAACTAGATACATAGATCACTCCAAAAAATGAAACCAAGAAAGCATTAGCACTAATAGTAGACACCCCCACATAATGCTAGCAGGGAGAGCCAAGACATATCCATTATCACTCAAACCTCATTGTATTATCATAACCTCATCATAATATCTTGAAATTATAACCTTTTGATATTATTGAGGTTCATTTTGTAGTTTTTTCTTGTTGAGGATATTGCATATTGTTGTTTGTAGCTCTCTTGTGTGGAAGGTCTTTTTCTTGTTGTTTGATCTTGTGGCTCATGTTTTTCACAATTCTAACATGGTATCAAAGCATGGATTCAACAAACCTCTTCTCGATTTATGAGGTTTTTTATCAACTAGGGTTACAACAACAAATTTGAAATAATCTTTGTTATTTTTTTGTTTTTTCAAATGATAAAGGGATTAGATCATGACAAGTGTCAACATCTCATGCAATGAGACAAAATGATCTAATAATAGCTCAACTAATAAAAGAATAAAAGAACTCCTAGGTTTAGCTTAAGTGCACAAGAATAAATTAGACTAATAATCAGTTAAAGATTAATTAATTTTTAGCTTTAATGCATGATTACTCTAACACTAAAACACTAATTCATGGGAGTTTTCTAAGGCTTAACAAAATTTAGGGTTCTAAAGGAATTAAATGAAGGAAAAGATTCTTAAAAATATTTGTGATGATATAAAATGAGTATGACACTAAGATGAACATGATAGTATAGTTTAGACAAGTTAAAAAAGGGAAAACTCAAGACAAAAGAGAGTTTAAATTGTTGATAGTCTCATGAGCAAGAAAATAGCAGAGATCCTAGTGCTATAGTGAGTTCCTAAGTAGCATAGAGGAGTATTATTGCCCAAGAAATAGTAAGGAGATGGAAAACACAAAAGGACAGTCATATGCAACAAGGAAATGGTAGTTGAGAGCTTTGTGAAGACTATATGATTTGCATTGAAACAATAAAAGGAGCATTCTCATCTTACAAACCCTTGCCAAAACCATAGCTAGGAAACCATTGATGAATAAAGGGCAAGCATGAACAATGGATACACCTTAAAAAAAAATAGATGTCATTTAAAGAAGAAAGAACATGATATATGACAGTGACAAAGAGAGCAATAGCCTTGTTACTAGAGGATAGTAATGAGAAGGAGAGTTGATAAAACCATGCAATGATAGAGATCTAAGGTAAAAGTGCCAGACACTAAGGAGAAAGTGATAGTGCAACCATACAATTGATAAATTGGAAAAGGATAGTGAGGTTTGAGGAAAGTTCATGATGAAAATACAAACCCTAGAAGACACTTTATGTTATGCTTAGGCACAATGACATGATATCTATAACTAATGATAGAGGATAAAGATACAAAATACAATCAATTGATGAGATGACACTCGGGGAAAGAAATGAAGGAAAATGACGAAAGGGGTTAATGACAGACCACAAGATAGTCCTAAAATAAATGATTCAACTTACTATATGACAACCTACAGGTGACTAGGACCTTATTACAATCATACAATGAATAATGTACTTTAACATCCATGAGGACAAGTGATAGTCATCACAAATGACAAGGCTCATAATAACAATATATAGGCCTATGCACAATCATATAGAAAGGCAGAGAATGTGGCATGAAATACCGAAGAACTTCATCAAAACATGTTGCCAAGAATAGATGATAGTGAACATAAGGGTTAAATGATATATTGCACAACCATCACATAGGGAATATATGATAGTCTTGTATACCTATGATAGTCCCTTGAGAAGTGGGTTGTAAGAAATCAAGAGGGGAATGATGATCTCACTGTGATAATTATTAATGGATAGTAGTTATGAAGCATTCAAGATCACAATCTAATGGTATTCTAGTAGAAGTTAATGGTCTTTAAACTATGATATTCATAGCATAAAGAATAATAAGAATTATATCCTATAACACTATCATGACTTCATGAGGCATGACTTAAACCTTAAGATTATCAACTATGGAGGCCCTTGTGATAAAACCATATCAAAACCTTGTCAAAACTATTGTTGCACCCTGTTTCTAAGTTACCAGATTAATTTTACCTTTATGAGTAATTATGTTTTTAATGCAAGATTATGACATTAATATGTTCAATGGATGAATGAAATGTATGAATATGCATTATGATAAATTATTTTGTAAATGATTTAATGATTTTTTTTATTAGATAAGTAGGGAAAGGGCGTTGATCCCATGGTTACAACCAAAAGACAAAAGAAGGAACCGAAACAAGGCGGGAAACAACACCACCAACCAACATCAAAAAACAACAACCATAGTGGCACACAGGTCATCATTCGACAATGTAACCATAGTCCAACCAATACTAATAAAAAAAAAGAATTTTCTACTAGAATACTTAAATCTATGCAAGCCATTGATCAAATCAACCATATACCAGGTAGTCTAAAACCATAACAAGGCTATTATAAAATAGCAATCCAAGATAAGGAAGCAAAAATACAAAAAGAGAATAGAAATCATTTAAACAATAACATAAAATCCATTACTTGGATTTTTCCAATAGGTCCCCATATTCACCAATGAGGGAGATGTACTCCCTCCAGTCAGGTCCCTCAGACTTGTCCAACATCTTTAAAGCATCCGGCTTCCCCTATTTTTTCAACTTCCCAAAAAATTTAGTTTGTCCATAAAAAACACCCATCATCGCCTTCCACATCAACGTATTAGTTACCTTCATTAGTGTAACCAAGGCTCTCTCCATATCGTCCACCTGAACCTGCAAAAAGGTTAGTCTACTCTTCATAAAATCAATGCTTGAATCTTCAGTTTTTGTCTCATTGCAATAGTTAAATTATCATTATTTTGATCCTCTTCTCTCTTAGTATGCTCCTCCTCATCCTCTTATTTTTCTTCATCTAAACCCTCTTCCCCCATATCATAGGCAGAATCCTCAAAATCCATATCTTTAAAAGCTTCTTCCTCGTGGGCTTCAAAATCTTCAATTTCTAGATCCTCCTCTTCATACACTGTGATTTTTTGTTTACCTTTCTTGTTCTTAGAAGCAACATTAGCTAGGCAGGCCAACCTTCTACCACCACTTCCTCCACTTCCTTTCCCCTGCGTGTTCTCTTTCAACTCCTCTTTATGCACACCCTCCTCACTAATAGTGATGACATCACTAGGATTGATATCTCTTTTAAATTTCTTCACCTTGGGAAAGTCCAAGAGAAGAGGCCTCATGTTTTCTCTTCTTTGGAGTAGCCTTCAAGAGATTAGTCTCAAATATACCTTTACCTACAATTTTCTGAGTCACAAGAGTTGAGGGATTCAAGACATTGGCAATAGGGGAAGGGCTATTTTCAAGAATTAGCACCCTCCCAGCAGTAACTAAAGGAGGCGAGCAAGGGTTAGGTACCTTAGCAAGAATTTCATCAATAGGGGGTTCCTCATTATCTCCTTCAATGCAGTTAGGATTATCATTTATGGCTACTAGAGGGTTACTGTGAGCGTTAAGTGCAAGAGAGTGTTTATACAGGGCAAACATCAAACCTTGGTGCAAAGGAGGACTAGCACCCTTCTCTATATTAATTTGTAGAGAGGACAATAAGTTGAAGGATAAATTGATTCTCTCTCCATACCTTATATGATTGAACAAGGGGAAATGATATGCATGAACCGACATATATTTTCCTTCTAAAGTAAAATACCTCATGACAAATAGACTAAACAGAGCATAAGGAGTTGAGAGTTCTAACCTAGCATACCCATTTTGGAAATGTTTTAGGTTCTCGCCATCATGTAGAAACTTATCGATGAAATTTTGATAGTCAGCCCCACTCTTCTTAGCCACTTTAATTCCTTGATTTTGTAAACCAGTTGCTTCCACTATGAACCTTGTCATAACCTCAAACTTAACCGCTCTGATGGAAACACTACCTTTCCTCCACGAATTGGTGAACTTGGTAGTAGGATTCTCATTATAACCCTTCAAAGACTCAAAAAAAGGAACCATGCCAACATTTTCAAAAAGCATTCATAAGTCAACATTCTTCCTAAGAGCCTGGCAATTAGGAGGCTTAATGTGCTTCCTAGGACCCCTCGTTTAACTCTCTGCAATTTTTTTGGCTGCTACAAGCTATTCCTCATTACGACCCACTTCTTCGGCTCAATACCTTTGTTACAGAAAATACTCCTACTCCAAATAACAATATGAGCCCATAAAAAATAAGAGATCGAGAAGTTTCTTTTAGGGAAAGTTGATGACACAATTCTCAATAGAGCAATCTCATCATTTTTATTACAAGTATTAAACATCTCCTTTGATTTCATCCCTTGCAAATCTTTACAAATTTGGGGAGGGTTGACATTAGGCTTATCAACATGATTCGAATTGACATCCCTTAATAATCACCATGTGATCCTTGATCTCCTCAGGAAGGAAAAAAATATTAATTTTACCTCCTAATAAGATCACCAATTACATCACCGTACCCCAACAACATCATTAATCTGCAAGCCATTAATCACTTTAGGTATCCCATGCTTCCCACGTAGCTTCAACACTTCATCTTTGTAGATTGTAATCATTTTCAAATTTTTTATTTAATATCATATCTCTTAAAGACTTTGACATATTATTTGTCTAGTGGGTCCACCTCGTACATCCCAATGCCACGTTGGAAACCAAATCAGCAGATTTTTTTCCCTCTCTGTAGACATGTTGCACCTTGCAGTTGGTGAAGTACCTCTTCAAGGCCAGACACTTGTTGATTATATTTTTTAGCTCCCATGGTGGCATAGCCATACCATTCAAAATGTCCACTATAAGCTTAGAGTTCCCTTCCATAATATCATTTTTAAATCCATACTCCTTAAGGGTCATGAAGCCTCTTAAAGTAGCCATGGAATCTAATTTGTTATTTGAACAAACACCCATATTAACACTGGAGCTCACTATGCATTCCCCTTTGTGGTTTCTAAGAAAACCTCGTGCCCCTACTATTCTTGGGTTGTATTTTGAGCACCCATCAAAGTTGCACTTTATCCAATCTATTTGAGGAGGACTCCACACCGTAGTCATTTTGGTTAGCATCTTAGTCCAATTGAGGTTAGTTAGATCCTTCCTTATGCCCCAATTCTGTTTTATCCTCATCTCTTTATAGTTAGGCCAAACTTCAGAGAAACTGTATCTTCCAGCCTCCATATTTTCCTTAATCTGAGTTTTTATACCCATGCTAACCTCCCAGCTACTTCTCTCCACTTCACTGAATATCATGTTATTTCTTTCCTTCCATATTCCCCAAGTAACAAAGGGTGGAACTTGGTTCCAAAGGTCAACAATAACATTATGGGAAAAGAGACTATTAGACCAGCTTTCTATAAACACCTTCATTGAGTGAGGAAACACCCAGTTCATGGACAATAACGATAGAAAGGACCACACCTCTCTAAAGAATTGGTAGTGAAAGAAGATATGCATAATTGACTCCTCATCCTACTTACAAAGGGAGCATATGTTAACCAATTGGAATCCCCTTCTAACTAGGTTGTCAATGTTGGTGTGAATAAGTCTTGTACCTAGTTTATTCCTTTACTAGGGACTTAGGGGACTTAATTCACATGTTAAGTTTACTTAGGATATTAGTTGTCATATCTAGATAAGTATTAGTTGTCTTATCTAGAATTTCCACTTTCCTAGGTAGTTATGAGTTAGTTGTCTCATGTGATAGGATTAAGACACTTGTCATGATCTTGTCTTATCCTATCTCTCATCCTTGCCTTTATAAGCAAGGCATCATATTTTAATGGCATATAGCATTGTATAGTATTGCATTGATCATATTGTATCATATTGCAATCCTTGTTTGGTGGAATAGCATCTTCCATTGTTGCTTCTCTCTATCTCTTGTGGAGGTTCTTTGGTGTTGCAGATTGAAGATCTTGGGTTGTTAACTCCAACATGGTATCAGAGCTTTGAATCTGGCAAGCCCCTTCCATTTCTTTATTAGAGAGTTTCCATCAATTTCTATTGTCATTTTTTGAGTTCTTGTATCCTATATTGCATGCTTGCATTTTGGTGAGATCTGGTGATTGCAAGCGCTTTTGGCTATAGTGGCAGTATTTTAGGCTGTCCCATTGCATCCAGGAGGCTCGAAAAAGTTAGATCTGGCTTTTGTTTCACTTAATTTCGTCACCATTTGCAGCTTTGGCAAAGAAGGGTTTCGAGCTCAGATCTGGTGAACAACTTTTTACAGGTGCACTTTGAGCAAAAATTAAGCCTGCCATTGCGTCCGGGTGGCCGTTTCTGAGTTTTTTGATATATAATTTGCCTATATTCGGCAAAAGTTGTCTTCAGAAAAAAAATTTTAGCCAGGAGCCGTACGGCCCCCACGAGCGTCGTCAGAAAATTTTCAAAAAAAAAAAATTAAAATTTCATTTTTTTTTGTCGGCATTTTTTGAAAAAAAATTCAAAAAAATTCAAAAAAAAATTTTAAGCGCTTCAAAAAGCGCATTTCATTGTATATTTTTGAGTTGTCGGCTTTTTAAGCCGCAGACAATATAGTCTGCGGACTGTCCACGGGTTTCACACCTGCTAGCGGCTTAACAGCCGCCAGCGGAGTTCGCAGCGGCTTAAAAGCCACCAGCGGTTTCCACTGCCAACAGCTGCTGACAGTCACTGGGAACCGCCAGCGGGCGGTCAGTAAGCCGCCTCCGCCAGCAGCCAAAACACCGACGACATCCGAAACCGCTAGCGGTTAGCAGAAACCGCCACAGATTTTTTGAAGTAGCTCAGCGCCTGGTCACATTGCCGACCACCGGCTAGCCCCCAAGGGCTTAAATTTTGCACCTATTTAGTGTTCACAGTGCCTAAAATAGGCATTTTTTTCCATTTTGCATAACTTTTCACCACGGAGTCGGTTTTCCGAAAACGAGATATCGTCGGAAAGTTGGTTCGACGAAATTCATAGTGGTGTAGGTGAATTTTCCAGATTTTTCCATTTTTTGCCAGATTTTTCAGCTTGAAGGTACAAGTGCATTTATTGCTTGTTCTTGATGTAACTTTTGCCAACGAAGTCGAAATTTGGCAAAAATTTTTTTGAAATTGATCAGAAAATCACAAGAAATCTATTTGTAACCTCTATTTTCAGCTTGGACAAGCTCCTTTTTCTGAAAATTGTAAAAATCACCGTGTGTTATAAACGGTTGATTTGAGCTTGTCACTTGTAAAAATTGCAAGATTTGTTCATTGTAATTTGTTGGGGGGGTTGCAAAATCAGTTTTTAATACATTCTGGGGGGTGAAAGGCACAATTTAAGTGCCACATTGTCCTTTTTCTTTTGGTGTTCATGGCGGATCTAAGGCAAATTGAACCACTCACTCCACACAATTATCATACATGGAAGCTAAAAATGACTCAATTGTTACAATCTAAGGGTCTATGGCCAATGTTAGATGCAGAACAACCTGAATTTACAAGGGATTATGAAAAATTTGTCCATAGATGTAAAATGGATGAAGCAAAAGGGCTCATTGGCTTACATGTATCTGATAATCTGTTGTTTCATATTTCAGAGTGCAAAACACCTAAGAATGTTTGGGACAAACTTGAAGAATTGTATGGTAAAATAAATCATTTCAGAACCTTGCAACTTCAAGCAGAACTACAATCCCTCTCTCCAGATGTGTTTCCTTCAATGCAGGATTTCCTTGCACAATTCAAGATGATTTTGTCACAGTTGAAAGGATGTGGACATGATGTATCTAGTGATGAATGTATCTTCTTGATTCTATCTAAGTTAAAGGGCCCTTATCAAGTGTTTTCTTCTACTTTCTATTCAACTATGGATGCAATGGGGAAAGATTATAAAATGCCTACATTTGAGTTGTTTTGTGAGCATCTTACTAGGGAGGAGGCCAAGTTAATTTAGCTGGATGCCTTACCTAATTCTAAGAATCATGCTCTAATGGATCAATCATCCAAGGGAAAAGGAAAGAACAAGAAGAAGCCCAAAGCAGAATCATCTTCTGGTAGTGAGAATCCCTCCAAACCGAAGCCGAAGAACAATCAGAAGTCCACTCAATCTCCTTCTTCTTCTACCTCTGGAGATTTTTCTTCCAAGTCCAAGAAAAAGAAAGGAGATCCTTGTTCATTTTGTGGAAAAACTGGGCATGATGCATCTCATTGCTTTAAGAGATTAGAGGCCTTGGA
Source organism: Sequoia sempervirens (assembly GCA_007258455.2). Lineage (NCBI taxonomy): Eukaryota > Viridiplantae > Streptophyta > Pinopsida > Cupressales > Cupressaceae > Sequoia > Sequoia sempervirens. The sequence continues at coordinate 105,560 of VDFB02338880.1, read as the reverse complement.
GGAAGCTATGAAGAAGTACAATATTTCAGTGGCTAAGCCTTCTTCCATGGGCAAAGGGCAAGCTCTTTCTGCACGAGCTATGCATTCACCTTCAGATAGTTGGATTCTTGATTCAGGTGCTTCACATCACATGACAAATTCACGTGATCTTCTTGATTCCATAGTTCATACTTCTACTTCTCAGATTGCAGTTGGGAACTCTTCACAGATTCCAGTTTTGGGGATAGGCTCCATTCAGATGCTAGATGGGTGCATTGAGGATGTTCTTCTTGTTCCTGATATTTCAGGGAATCTTCTTTCCATATATCAGATTTGTCATTCTGGAGATGGGAAGTTAGTTGAGTTTACTCCACAAAATGTGACTATTAGACAGTTGCAAGATCCTGAGAAGGTTGTTGCTACAGGGGTAGTTGATCATGAGAATCATTTGTATCGATTTGATGGATTTGAGTCTTCATCAGGTTCATGTTTTGTTGCTCATGTTGATTCAATGAGCAAGATTTGGCATGAGAGATTTGGGCACTTGAATTATAGATATCTTCAGCAAATGAAAGCACATAACTTAGTGGTTGGTCTTCCAAAGATCACTTGCACAGATTGTGTTTGTCAAGGATGTGTTCTTGGCAAGCAACATCAAGATCCTTTTCCTAAGGGTCACGCTACACGTGCAACCACACCCCTTGAGTTGGTCCATAGTGATCTCATGTCATTCCCAACTCCTTTTTCAGGGGCTAAGTATGTGCTAACATTCATTGATGATTTTTCCTGCCGGACATGGGTCTATTTTTTGAAGCTCAAGAGTGAATTCCTCACCAACTTCAAGACCTTCAAAACATTTGTGGAGAAGCAGTCAGGCTTTTCTCTTCGACAGATACGCACAGATAATGGGGGGGAGTATGTCAATCAGGCATTTCAGTATTTTTGTAGTGCGCATGGTATTCTTCATCAGCACATAGTTCCTTACACTCCTCAGCAGAATGGTGTGGCGGAGAGAAAGAACAGGACTCTCAGGGAAATGGCCAATTGTATGATTCAGTCTAGGTCCATGGCTCCCGCCTTTTGGGCCGAAGCTGTCAATTGTGCCAACTATATTTAAAATCATATGCCCCACAAGGCAGTACGAAATATGACCCCTGAGGAGGCTTGGTCTCATCGCAAGCCTCATGTATCCTTCTTCAGAGTATTCGGTAGTGAGGCTTGGGCATTCATTTTGAATGGTCGGCGTAAATCCATGGAGAAGAAGAGTCAGCGTTACATCTTTGTTGGCTATTGTGAGGATGTGAAGGCATATAGATTGTTTGATCCTGACACACAAGAGGTTCATTTCCGACGTGATGTTAAGTTTTCTAAGACCTTCACCCAGCCAGATCCTCCTTCGACTTCTTCTTCATCACAACCTACTCAGTCTTCTTCAATTCATGATACTTTGCTACTTGAGGAAGACTTTGATGATGGTCTTGATCAACCTCCTCCTCACTCACCCACTAGGCCACGATGGGCTCGAGTTACTCTTGAGGAGGCTGGTCCTCTTGTTGGTGATCCCACAGACACTCGCCGCACTCGTTCTCAAACTTCTGGAATTAGTCTTTTGAGTCATGCAGTTTCAGATGATCCTCAAAAGTTTTCAGATGCTTCAGGTATTCCAGAGTGGGATAGTGCTATGGATGATGAGTATTCTTCTTTGATGAAGAATCATACTTGGGATCTTGTGCCTCTTCCTAAGGGAAGAAAGTTGGTTCGATGCAAGTGGGTGTATCATACCAAGTATGCAGCAGATGGTTCCATTGACAAGTACAAGGCTCGTCTTGTTGCAAAGGGGTTTTCTCAGGTTGAAGGGATTGACTATTTCGAGACCTTTGCTCCTGTTGCCAAGATGGATTCTATTCACCTTGTCCTTGCTATAGCTGCATCTCAGGGATGGTCAGTATATCAGATGGATGTGAAGAGTGCTTTCTTGCATGGGGATCTTCATGAGGAGATCTATATGGAGCAGCCACCAGGTTTTGTGCAAGACTCTTCACTTGTTTGCAGGCTTCGACGTTCATTATATGGTCTCAAACAAGCCCCCAGGGCTTGGTATGAGAAGATGGATAGTTTCTTGCTTGCTTCCGGCTACACTCGTTGCCATTCCGATCCCATAGTTTATACACAGAGACATGGAGAGGATCTACTTATCCTTGTGCTCTATGTGGATGATTTGATTCTCACAGGGAGTTCTACTTCCATGATTCAGAGTACACAACGAGCATTGATGGAGCGATTTGATATGATGACCTTGGTCTTTTGCATTACTTCCTTGGTCTTCAGATTCATCAAACTTCTGAGGGGATCTTCATTTTCTAGCGTAGTATGCTCTTGATTTGCTTCAGAGATTTGGCATGGTTGATTGCAAGCCTGCCCCTACTCCATTCCAGTCAGGTGTTGTACTGTCTTCCAGTTGCACTACTCCTATAGTTGATCCTACCTTGTATCGGCAGTTGGTTCAATCTTTTGTACTTGACACATAGTCATCCTGATATTTCCTTTTGGTTGGACTTGTCTCTCGCTTCTCACAGGAGCCTCATGAGAGTCATTGGAAAGCCGCCAAGCGTATCTTGAGATACATTCAGGGCACTACTCATTTTGGCATTCACTACACTTCAGGTGCATCTCATATTGTGGGCTTCACTGACTCAGATTGGGCTGGTGATGTCAATGATCGGAAGTCTACTTCTGGATTTGTCTTTTGCCTTGGTTCTGGTCCAATTGCATGGTCATGCAAGAAGCAGACTGCTATTGCATTATCATCGACAGAGGCTGAGTATCGAGGTGCAGTGTTGGCTAGTCAGGAGGTTTTGTGGCTTCGACAGTTGATGACTGAGTTCGGATTCCCTTCCACTCAGCCCACTACTCTTTGGTGTGACAATCAGAGTGCCATTCATATTTCACGCAACCCAGTGGAGCATCAGCGGACTAAGCATATTGAGATCCACATGCACTTCATCAGGCAGCTCATCCAGGATGGTGTTCTTAGCTTGGAGTATTTGCCTACAGATCAACAAGTTGCATACATCTTCACTAAACCTTTGGCATTGCCTCGTTATCTTCAGTTGCGATCGATACTTGGCGTGAAGGAAGTTGTCCTTGGGGGGTCTTGAGGAGTCCTCCTTCCTTCATTAGTTTTTCCTTTTCTTTTCTCTCTTTTGGAGAGGAGTTTTCTCCCACAAGGTTTTTCTCCTTTTCTCCGCTTATGAGAGTTTTTGTTTTGTACATGGGTACTCATCGTGCCTAGTTGCCGGACCCATCTTTTTCCATTTTGCATTGGTTTGTACCTCCCTAAGTTGCACTTGCTGGTGTTGGTGTGAATAAGTCTTGTACCTAGTTTATTCCTTTACTAGGACTTAGGGGACTTAATTCACATGTTAAGTTTACTTAGGATATTAGTTGTCATATCTAGATAAGTATTAGTTGTCTTATCTAGAATTTCCACTTTCCTAGGTAGTTATGAGTTAGTTGTCTCATGTGATAGGATTAAGACACTTGTCATGATCTTGTCTTATCCTATCTCTCATCCTTGCCTTTATAAGCAAGGCATCTCTAGCATATTGTAATGGCATATAGCATTGTATAGTATTGCATTGATCATATTGTATCATATTGCAATCCTTGTTTGGTGGAATAGCATCTTCCATTGTTGCTTCTCTCTATCTTTTGTGGAGGTTCTTTGGTGTTGCAGATTGAAGATCTTGGGTTGTTAACTCCAACAGTCAATTGTAAGAATTTTTCCATGAGCAACAACCCACCAGAAGCAGTTAATTTTAGGAACCAAGTTCTTTAGCCACACCTTATCCCAGAGATGATCTCTAATGTCAACCAAAGGCTTAACCAATTCTTCATAGGCCTTTTTAACCAAGAAATAGCCTGACGAGCTACCCTTCCAAAGCCATTCATCTTCCCTTTCTCTATCAAACCACTTTGCCTACCCAATTAGATTGTGCAGCCTTTGAAGGGTCGGATCCCAATTGATCTATCTCTGACCTCTTAGATTATCTCTCCTTAATATAATTTTTAGCTCCTTCCAGTTAGGTTCATCCATCTCTCAGTTAACATAGTTTGAAACCTTTTTTCCATAAATTTTGGTTAAGCTTTGTTTGAGAGGATTCAGTTCATCAATTGATGACAAGGTAGAAGTCTCAATCCATGGGTCCTTCCAAAAGTTGATATTTTTACCATTTTCAATTCTCTTTCTAACCCCCAATTTCAACACATTTTTTAATTTTTACAAGGTGATTCTAGAAAGCAGAACTACTAGGCAAATCAAACATAGAGAGAAAATATATTGGGTTCCTATTCTTCAAGTAATTGGCTTGGAAAATCTTCACCTAGTCTTTGAACCTTCAAGGAGATTCCAACCAATTTTAGCAGTTAGGGATTTTTTTAGCAAGGTTACTCTCATTATACCCAAGCCACCCGCCCTTTTAGGAGTGAAAAAAATTTCCCAGCTAACCGGGGACAATTTGTTTGTTTCTTCAGTTCCAAACCACAAAAATATTCTATGAATTTGTTCTATCTTTTCCCCTATAAAGGAAATAATTTTGAAGAGAGATAAGTAGTATATAGGAATATTCTATAAGGAGGCTTTCAACAGTTAGATCTTCCCAACCAATCTAAGAAGCTTCCCCTTCCATACAACCAACTCATTTTGAACTCTCTCAATCAGCTGATTCAAGTAATTATTTTCCAACTTCTTAGAGATCAAAGGTAACCCAAGATAGGCATCAAGGCAGCTTCCTGACATCCCAATATTTTAACCACTCTATCCTTAATCTGTTGGTCAGTATTAAAGAAGTATATCTTTCTTTTTTCATAGTTGATTATAAACTGACCAGAAACAACAACATAGTCATTAAGAACCTATTTCAGGATTTTCCTTCGCTGGCAAATTTCCCCGATTTTCCTTGTCCTCTTTGTTTTCCCGAAATGTGTTGAATTCTGGAGTCTTTCCTGCTTCACAGATTTCCTTCGCTTCTGGATTTTCCCAAATTCCCCTTCACCCCTTCCTAGAATTCAAATGACTGTTGTTTTTTTGGAAATCCGTCCTGAGTGGATTTTTCTAAAAATTTGCTAAAAATGATGAACTAAGGCATAGCATGATTTATTAGTTGATGATTATGCATTGTGTGATCAACTTGAGTTGTTTGGGGATGTATCATGTTGTTTCTTAGTTAAATGATGGTCAATTATAGGATTATTTGATGCTTTTATGCTTATTTCACTAGAATCCGCCTGGCTGGAAATTTTATGAAATTCCTCTCTAGCCTGGATTTCGCGGGATGGCTGAAAACCCAAACTTTGAGATGATTAATTTTTATGAGGTTTTAAAGCATTTGGCTTATCATTGGGCTTGTATTTTGGTTGAATGTGCTATCTGTGATTGGTTAACCTGGTTTCATGTGATTTTTACTGTGGTTTCTTTATTGTATGCAGGTTGAGTCAAGTAAGGCAGTGATAGGTGGAACCAAGGGTAGAGTGGTGGATCCAAAGAAGCAGAGAGTCATCAAGATACAGAAGGAGAAGAATTTCAAGAAGGTGAGCTCTATAGTGCTGAGGAAAAAATAAAGAAGGTGTTGCAGTCTCCCTCGGTTACATATGATGATTCACCTACTAGAAGTGAAGAGGATAGACCACCTCAGAGAGAGGAAATGCCAGTTGGGACTCCATCATCGGTGCATGAAGAAAAAGAGCATGATAAAGAAAAGGAGGATAAAGCTAAGGAGATTCTTGAGAAACGGGATTTGAATGAAGATGCGCCCAGGGATCAACCAGATGAGGTTGGGTAGAATAAAGTACAATTTGAATCTACTGTTTCAAGTTGGCTAGATAAGGAGTTAAAGAGAAAACAGATTATTGTGGATGACACCCCTCCCAATTGGGATGAGCTATTGGAAAACATAGGAAAGGGTAAAGGAAAGAAGAAGGCCAAGGTCATCTCCAAGATTGAGAGAGATCAAACAAATAATAGGGTGATCCACATTGCTACTCTGACCCCTGATAAGAACAAGGATGATGTAACTAGAAGTGACTATAATGTGCGAACCATCAACCTAGGGCCTACTTCCATGGAACAAGAGATTGAAGAGTATGAAGGCTCTAGTGTTGTGATATTGGGTAGGTTGAGGAAAGAAGTGCAGACTGAGCAAGAACTAAAGAAGGAAAATGAGAAATTAAAGAAGTACTTGCAGGACTTGATGAAGCCCTTGCAATCTATTAGCTCCTCATTTTCTGTTGTGAGTTTCCTGCCACAAGAAACCATAACAAAGCTGGAGAGAATGAAGACCACTACTCTTGCCACAATGAACTGGTTACAGGGGGTGCAAACTAAGGGAGATAATGCTATCAAAGACATCCTTTCAACTGGAGGAGATGCAATGAGGTCAATAAATTGGTTAAAAGATGTATTGGCTCAAGATAAAGAAGATGTGGATCTCTTGTTGCAGAAAACCAAGACCATCATGGAGTATACTAAAGATAAGTTAGTGAGTGATGGAATTATTCCTTCCTCCAGAGTTGTAGAACCTTGGGAATGGTTTGAAGCCTTGCAAATATGGAAAAAGGTTTTGAAGAAGGTATATAAGCAGAGAAGGAAAATTGAAGACACCCTGACTGATATCTATAATAAATGCATTTCTTTCTTTGAGGTGATGACAGGGAGAAAGAAGTTTGCACCAAAGAATTTGAGGTTAGAACAGTTGAGAAAGTGGTGGCGAGATGTATATTCTCCAATCAATGAAGATCCAGTTATTGAGCATCAGTTGGATGATGCGGCCACCTATATTGCAGTTATCAAACCAATAAGGTTGAGTGGGATAAGTTGGTGGAGTAGTCAAGAGAAAATATTAAATCTATTGAGAAGAGAATTAAAGTTTTACCTCTGGAACCTATGGCCGAATTGGACAGAGTACTTTTGATGGTGCATGATAGGGTGGAGCGGAATAAAAGTAAAGGGGGAGGTAGTTAATGCAGTGCTACATCAAAATTTGTGCTTCCCATTATTTCTCCTCTTCCTTCACATGCATTGGACCGAGCTTTGTTGGAGACCCCAGGCCGACCTGGATGGAATACTTGCATTTAATGTCCACTTTTTTATTTTGAATTCTTCTTGGCTGACTTGTTTGTGGCTATTTTATTATTGTAAACCCTAACCAGGTTGACATATCTTGGGGGGTGTCTATTAATATGGCATTCTGCCTCATTTGTAAGGGCTAGATAGATAGTTTTGGATATTGGAGCGAATTAAGCAGTAGAGCAAGAGTTAGAAGTTAGTTCATTTTGAGAAAGTGTTGTAACACAACACACTGGAATTGTTGTTGTTATTGGGTGATTCAATACAATTGAAGACATTGTGCTTTGGTGAATTCTCTTGTGTTGATTTATCTTGCATGGTTCTTGCTATTCTATCTTTTGGGATTGCTTGAGAAGTATTAGATATATGCTAGATTTAGAATTAGACATGATTCAATGGTGTTTATGGTTTGATGCTTGAAGTGTTTGTAGCAATCCCTGGTCCACACTTTTTGCAACTACTGATTGTTGGTTGCTTTGAAAAGTTAGCCTAGACCTTATATTTATTGTGTTTAGTTCAATTGTGAAGGTTTATTCATTTCAATTGCAATAGGGTTGTCTTGGATGAATGTTCATAATCTAAAAATCTTTAATACCATAGAAGATTGCACTATTTCTGTGAGATTGTAGATTCATCTCGATCAAGCAGGGATTAGTTTCTAAGGGATTGGTCCATTTCAAGTGTTAATCATTTGCATTGTCAATCTTAGGGTTAGTGTTAAATTTAGAAGTCTCTCAAAACCTTCTCTCTTTTGTTATTTCTTTATCATTCAAGTTAGATTTAGGATTGAAGTATCATCATATTGCTAGATCCGATAAATTAAAGGATTCAGTATTTGCTTGTAGTAAGGTCCCTTTGTGATTACCAACATTTTCACATTTATCACTGAGTTGTTTATGCATTGTCAAGACCTGGCATTAGAGACCTTGGGGTTATCTCTTGAGGCTTGTTGATAGAGATTTACCTTTCAAGAGAGATAGGATATTATATTCTGTCTGAGTTGTTGTTGTGCAGAAAACACCATCAACAGGAGGTAACACAAGTTGAGATCAACTTAAGGGATCTTCCCTCTATCCCAAACTTCCTGAGAACAACAAAGAGAAATGACCAAGAGATTCTATCATAGGCCTTGGAAATATCAATTTTGAAAGCCATTCCAAGATTTTTGGAATGGTCCATAAAGTGGATCATTTAATGGTTGGAGATGACAACATCAAGCGTATTTCTTCCCTGGACAAACCCTTTCTGATTTGGGGAAATCCTTTTACTGAGCACCGGTTTGAGCCTTAACACCAAAATTTTAGAGAGGATTTTATAAACCTATTGCATAGGCTAATTGGTCTATAATCCTTCATTGAAGAGGCTTCATTTTTTTAGAAATGACGGCTATAAAGGTGGCATTAAGTTGGTTAAGCAGCCTTCCCGACCTAAAGAAGTCTCTAGCAGCATTAAAAAGGTCATTTTTAACAATATCCCAGTAGGTCTGGAAAAAGGCAGGAGGAAACCCATCTGGGCTAGGGGCTTTAAAGGTACCAAAGGAGAAAGAAACCTTTTTAACTTCTTCCATAGAGACAACATTAATCATATTCTTTAAATCAAGATCAGTAATAACTTTAGGGATCGCCTCAAAAAAGTCATCATGTACGTAGTTTGCATTTCCTTGGTCCATATGGTGGGAGGATAAGAAGTGTACAACTTCCCTCAAAATTTATTTTTCTGTGGAGACCATGGAGCTATCCTCTTTCACAAGCGATCTGATCCTATTTTTGCTTTTGTGTTTCAAAGTCGATTGATGGAAGAATTTAGTATTCTTGTCCCCTTCAGTTAGCCATTGAACACGAGACTTTTGTTTCCAAAATATTTCCTCCTTTTTGTTTATCTTAAACCATTGGGATCTGAGGTTTCTTTCCTTATCACATATCTCGTCATCCACTTAGCCAACCTCCAATATCCTGAACTTCCTTTAAGTTGTTTCCCAAGGTATTCTTTATCTCAAAGATATTACCAAAGGACACCTTATTCCACCCTTTCACTCTGAGCTTGATTTTACTAGGTTTTTCCATCAAGCAGTACATAGGGGTTCCATTTGTTGGTTCCTCCTAGGAACCAACTTTTAACAAGAGCATCAAAGTTTGGGTGAAGGCTCCACATAATTTCAAATCTGAAGGGGAAAGGTCCCCTATTTTGATCCACATTACTTTTAAGCACCAAAGAATTATGATCAGAACTAGACCTTAGGAGAGTAGAAAGGGAGAGGAATTGGGAGATATTCCAGTTGGAAGAGATCAAAAATCGATCCAACTTGACTTGGATCAGATGGTTTCCATTCCTTCTATTAGACCAAGTATACTTAGAGCCTTGGAGAGGAATACCAATAAGACCAACTGAGTTAAGGAATTCAGCCAACTCCATCATGCTATCTAAATAGTCATCCAAACCTCCTAACTTTTTTGAAGGAAGGAGAGGGGAATTGAAATCCCCTCCCAGCATCCAATGATCATCATTTTTGTTTGTTATAGCAACAATTTGTCTCTACTCAAATTGGGAGCATAGATATTTATTAAATTCTATTTCTCCTGGGAAGCCAAATCTTCTAGGGAGACCATGAGACTATTCCTACTAGCCGAGCACAGAGTTCCTTTTAATTTAGAAGGATTCTAAATAGTAGATATACCTCCAGAAGCCCCTTCAACTTCACTAAAAAAATAATTTGCACCAGGCCAAATGCTCACAATGACCTTATCAAAAGTATTTTTCTTCATCTTAGTTTCTTAGAGGAGGAGAACATCCACTTTATTGTCAAGAATACAAGTTTTAACCAAGAACTGTTTATATGAGCTATTAAGGACCCTTATATTTTAGGAAAGGTAATTCATAAGGAAAACATGGTACAACACCACCCAACCCTCAAAGAAATGGCGAGTGCTACTTTTTATTAGACTTTGATGTAGTGATCGAATACAAGGTTCTTTGTTTTCCATCAGCCACATCCCTTACAATGTCTTTAATTCTGGACTCCTTTTGGGAAGGTCTTCCCACCTTATTTCCCCCCCAACATCCGACTTCTTTTTCTTTTTAGATTTAATTGGTGCTTGAGACCAATCTTCTTCATCCTCTTTATCACTTGGGGGGAATCCCAAAAAAGCTAGAGAGTCACTTAGGTTTCATGCCTCCTTATGGGAAAAGAAATGCATATCCTCCAAAGATAGGTTGGTGTCAAAATATACAAGTTCTCCTTCTTCGAGGTCAACACCCACTCTAGAATCCTAAATATTTTCCAAGATCTCCCACAATTTGTCCTCTGAAAGGAGGACCTCCTTTGGTTCTTCCTCAATATCCCCTTCTTCCCATGTATTTGGAAACACCATTTTTGGAAAGGAAGTGGTTAGCAAACTGGAAACAAGGGTAGATACCTTAAGGTTCAAGCCAACAGAGTCATTAGAAACAACAAGAGGTTCAACCAAAAATGCCTCCCTGTCCATGACTAGGTTTTCCATCTGAAGGGGGGCGAAAACAACAAGGACAACATGAGTAACAAAATGTTGAGCAATTGAAGCAAGTTCATTAGCAGAGGACTCCTCCACTTGATTTTTCTCCTTTGTAGAGGAACCCTCAACAGATTTATTCCCATAATAGTCTATGAGGTGACCAAATTTCTTGTACAACTGGTAGAAGAGATGGGAATTTTCATATTCCAGAGGTTGGGTCCATTTACCAAATTTTTATTTAAGGAGGATAGAAGATGGTAAGACTGAATTAGCAACCACATTGACACAGATATAGGCATATACCAGTCTAGATCTCTCCTAAGTAACCTTATCAATAGCCAAAAGACTACCAAAGGAGTTGGTTATACCTTTCAAAATACCTGTCTCCTAGAACTCCATAGGTAGGCCAAAAAGGCAGACCCAAGTTGGGGCCAAGGCACCTAGGTCAGCCAAAGAATCAAAACACAATTTCCATTTGCAGAGGGAGAGAAAATTCCTAAACCTAGAGTCAAATTCCCAAGGACCTCTAGTTAAAACCTTTAGCATATCTTCATAAACCACAAAGGAGAAAAGAAAAATACCTCTTGGAATTGCATTTATGGTAATGTTGCCTTTGAGATTCCAAGTGGAAGTAGCCCATTGACGAACCAACTCAATATTTAGTTTGTAAGCCAAAAATTTACCAACCAACACTAGTTTGAGATTTCCCATCACCTTCAACATCAAGACTTTAAGGACATTACTTCCCAACTAGTTATAGAGTAGGAAGCAGATTCCAACAAACTTTTACCCGAAGCTAGCGAGTCATAACCCACTAGTTTATCCACGTAGGAAACTGGTTCTTCCATAGAGAAGAAAGAGTCAAGCCCAAAAGATGGAGATATGAGCAAATTTCCAGAAATACCCAATCTTTTCCCTGGGGGAAAGGACTAAAGTACGAGGAGGGGACGTCATATGGGGAACAAGACTGGCTGCTGCCACTATAGGCACAATGCTAGACAATAAGACAACATTCTTGGAATGGGGAGCCTTCCCGGGCCCCCCTCTTGATCGTCCCACGAAACAGTCAAATCAAAGCTAGGGCCATAAATTCAAAAAAATAGCCAAAGCGGGAGAGTTGCAAAGCAAAGCCAATACTGGAAATTCAAAAAAATTGTCAAAGTGGGAGAGTTGCAAAGTAGAGCTGATGGGTTGCATTGTTATTTGCTGCATCATGATTTAATGATGTTTATGATATAAGATGAATCTGATTTAAATGTATCAGCTGACTACATACTTGTTGCACTAAGTTGGATTCAGGAAAGGTTTAAACCCTCCAGAGGGGGAGGGAGAGTATCACCCAAGAGAGGAAGTTGGTATGGAAATCATTGGTATGTCGATCTAAGTAGATGCACATAGGCACTGCACTAGATAGGGTAAGCTTTTTGAGTTAGTTCAAGTTTTGAGTTGGTAAGTGTTAAACCTTGAGTCAATAGCTTTTGGTTGATAGAAAGTTTGGATGGTTGTCTTTAATTATTTTTTATCATTTAGCTAATTTGGGTATCAAAGTTAAAACCTTTGTGATGAGCATGAGATATATTGTGTATTGGATATTGTAGAACCCCAATCTTAATACCTACAAAACACAATAAACAAACACATTAGAAGATCAAATGCAAGTAAGAATTAAGATTCCCCATGAAATCTATTAGCAATACTCAAAATAGGAAATAAACTTGAAGAACACAATGATAAAACAAAGAAGTCCTAATTAAGTAAGAAAACTCTTGATCCCATGGGGGAATTGGTGCCAATTTGATGTGAAAATTGGCCATTTCCCAACTCCAATGATGCAATGTTGATAAATGATGAAGGTTGATCCACTTTGTTGAAGATTCAAGTGTGCTCAATGATGAAAAACTTACATAACCTATCTAGACTTTGATAAAATGGATGAAAATGCTAATGCTTGAAGATGAAATTGAGTATAATAAGTTTGCTCAAACTATGGATGATCAAATGAGGAGAGAAACCTCTTATTTATAGAAAGACAAGATGGAGAAATGCCCAAAATGAAACAATGTGGGACTAACTTTCAACCAATGGCCAAATGCCACTTGTTAAGAGATGAATGGATGAAGGATGTGCACATTTTGAAGAATGTGCAAAGAGGGGGGAGATTCAAATTCAAAAAATGGCTTGAAAGATGACGTGAAAGGTGAAGTTAATGCCACATGACTCAAGAATGACATGCAAGAGATTTTAAATGCTTTGTTGGATGTACAAACCCTTTTGAAGGGATTTTTCAAATTTGGGGAATATTCCAACCATTGATGTCTTTTTGAAAGAAAATAGATGATTTAATAAATTGATAAATTGATTTTCATGAGCAAGTGGCAAAAGCTAAAGGATTTGATGGATTAGGATTAAATTAATTAGGATTTGATTAATTTAATGAGGGTTAGCTGATTTGACCATTTGATTTAGATTTTTGGATTGAAATAAATTAAAATGAGATGAAAATGATTTAGACTTAATTAAATAAAGATTTTGATTTATTTAATTAAAGAAGATAGTGTTAGATTAAATCAAATAAAGATTAATTTATTTAATTTAATGGAATGACTTTAGAGATTATTCAAATAAAATGAATTATTTAATTAAAAGAGGGACTATAGAATTAATTAAATAAAAAATGGTTTATTTAATTAATAGGAGATGATGACTTATTTTAATAAAATTGATTTATTTAATTAAGAGATGAAATGTGATGAATTTAATTAAATAGAGATTATTTAATTAAATGATTAGCAAAGAGATGATTCAGGATGAACTGGTGTTAATAAAATCAAGATCAAGTGTGATTGGTATATTTTCCATGTCTACAAATATATTTATACATGGATACACATATATATTTAATGCATATGTATGTATATATACGATGGTGCATACATATGTACATATGTAGGTATGGGCATACGTAGATAAAAATGTCTATGTATACCCATATGTAGATATGTACTAAGTATGTGAACATTCACATATATTCAATATATATGTGTGTGTAAGAGAGATTATATTTAAATAATGGTAATATATATATATATATATATATATATGAGTAATGTTATATGCATATTAATGATAATATAAATAAATGTGATGGATATTATAAAATACTAGTTATATGAATATTATTATTATAATAATCAAATGCGTTGGAAGCCATATCTCATGGCGAGTTAACCACGAAATAGAGAAGTATGAGTAGCCATGCATGAAGGAGTTAAATATGCCATGCCAAGGCTTAATGACAACTGTAAATAGTGGTTGTTTTAAATTATAAAAGCTATCCAATATGGGGCGCACAACTTGGAAGATAGTAGATGGCAAATATACCACAATAGAGGTAAAAGCAAAGGCAATAAAAATAACTACTATGAATAGCTATTGCAAAACCATATATGTGCCATAACATACATGTAAATCTACATGCCAAGTTTGATTGGGTAAAGGCAGTTCACAGCCCACATATCTAGGGCACATGAGATAGTTTTTGAAATGTTGTTTGGTTGGCAACTCAATGTGCCATAGAGAAGACTTATTCAGCCATGTTGATTGCCAGCAAATAATAGGTTCAATCTGGGTCATGGCATTTCAAGGAAGCATTTGAGTGGTTTTAAAAGAAAAATCTGCAACTATTTTGACTAGCAATGCCCATGGCTGGCAAAGAGAAGATAGGTGGTAAGAAACATAGCTTAACTTTAGCTAAAAAACTACTATCCATTTTTGTATAAATAATAGAACGCAGTAGAATAGTGTTTGGTTGTTCATTCTCGAGTGCATTAATGTTGTTCATTTGTATTCTTTTTGGAGAGCTTGAGAGCAGTTTATTTTGTGAGTTTTGAGAGCATAGACTTCTTGTTTTAGAGTGGGGATAGGCTATGTTTGGAGGAGGCAACAAGCAGAGCCATTTGCACTGAGCAAGGAGTTGCAAGATATTTTCTTGGAGCTATTTTATACTAGTCATGCTTTGACATTGTTAAATCTTTCTCTTTCTAAATTTGAAACTATACATGTTTTATTACTATTTGGAAGTGTTTGTACAACATTGTTTACTTATTATAGCTATTGAATAGCGCTTATGCATTTAGCTAAATTTTATACAAGTTGGTTAAGGAATCTTAATAGAATGATATGTATCTACCTTGATTTTAATGTTTGATTGACATATTAAAGTGAAGCTAAATACAAGGTATTATGGCAATATTTATAATACAATATGGTATATGTATTGCTTGAATAAGTTATGTTGATTTGAAACGAAAAGGATTGATATCATGATAGAAGTAATTATGTCATTATTATCTAGGGAATGATGTTCTTTTATGGAAACCTATGTTTGGTAGTTTAACCTTGGGTGGAGAATTTATGTTCTCAATTGCCTACAAACCTTGAAAGTAGGAGGTTAGTTTATTCCCTAGGGTTAGGGTATACACTTGAATAGGAGTTTATAATGATTTTCTACAAGAGAGTTAGAATATATACAAGCATAAATACATCCTCATTATCTTCTGATTGATATTATATGATATATTTTGACCTAGAGTCTATTAATACCTATTCATGATATTCCAATCTTAAAGAAGAGGAATTTACATCTCAACAAACCAAAGCCATAATGTGAGGAGATTTCAACATGTAGAAGCACAGACTCCTCTCAAGTAGAAAATGATCTCCAAATTATATATCATCTTATCATACGTTTTAAAATGTGAATATATGTGTCATATTTAAGGAAAATATATATGAAGGTCTATGTACATACAAATGTAGGTACCTTATATAAATGATGCAAGGGATATAACTTGGAAAGAACCATGAGGAAATTGGATATTAGTTGAAAGATTCTTAAATAAATTATTAGAAGTTAAATAGCTTATTATGTTGACTTATTATGGGATATTACTATGAACATAAGATGTTATATTGAATAAAATCTAACAATAATTAATGTCAAGGATAACCAGACTGGTTATGACATCCTAGAAGGATGGAGCCATAATAGATATGACAACAAAGAGTTTGAAACTCAATACAAAGAAGTAATCTTCAAATCAAGTTTAATTCTAGATTATTATACATATTGACATTTTGACAGTAATTTAGATTGAGACCATATGTGTCCAGTCAGTGACATGGTATCATCAATATTAACTAATTATGCATGAACTAAGAGAGTTGTTACTCCCATGATTAAAAGAAAGAACCGGAATAAGAGGCAATTGCCAGTCTCAGGATTATTACAAGTATGTAATAGGGTATTCAAGAGGTTGGTTCAAACCTAACTGGCCAGTTAGATCAATGTAAGTGTGTTATCATTTTTGAATGGAATCATATAAATTTATGTTATTTAAATATTGAGGTCAAACCAAGATAAGATTTATTCACAGGTCAATGGAGTTTCCAAGTCAAGCGAGGGGGTGGGTGAACATATGACACCGCTTCATAGAAAGTGGATTTATTATATTTATATAGTAAGTGTAGAAGTCACTTTATACACTTTATTGGTTCACTATACACCAAGATTGCATAGCTAGTAGAGAGTGTCATGCATAGTTGGTAGGTATTCATAATGTATGATAGTAACTAGTTATGTAGGACACAACACCATGCTCAAGTAGGTAATTCAAAGGCTTTCTATACCACTCTTTGTTGAAGGGTAGGGCCATCTACCAGTTATGAGATGTGCAGGGGACCACTTAAGTCTGTGGTTGGAGGAAAAGCATTTGAGTGATGCTCTCCCTCCTGCAGTCAATAGCTAAGACTTTCGGAACAAAAGGAACGTGATCTAGATGAGGACACATTGATCTTGAACTCTTGTAAGTTATGAATTTATACATGAACATGATCATGGATCAATTGTAATATGTATTTGAAAAGATGAATTTCATCTACTTGGAATTATATAATGTTATTTCATTTATGCAATGATATGTGGAAAATATTTATGCAATGTGAAATTATGTTATTGAAAAGGAGAAATTACATTTCTATGTTTTTTGGGAACTTGAGTTATTCACTTTTAAGTTAAAACTTAGGTGAAAACTATTGGGTAAACAATGGGTATGTTACAACTACTAGAACTATTGTTAAGTCAATGCTCCAAGAAAATAAAGTTTCATAAGAAGAAAACAATGGTGTCAAAGAGATCATGGTTGAGGTTGTCAAACATGAGAAGGAACATGTATATTTGTAAAGAAAAAGATAAGGATCACAAAGGGAAAAGACATGACAAAGGGTAGTGAAAAGATATTATAATCAAAATTTGCAAGGAAAAATGTACAATACATGATATATGACAATCATGAGGGAAATTAACAATGGGAAGAGACCAAGGAAAGATAGTGATGGTCATTAGGGTAGTCTATAGAAAAGCTCTCTTCAAACCTTGAGAGCATGAAAAATGAAGGACAATGCTAGAAAGGGCATGATATATGATAGTGACAAAAGAGATATCCAATTCCTATAATCAATAGGGCTAGTCATACATGAAGAGGCTTCACAAAAAGAAACCTACAAGATATAGACACCATGAATGGGCGGAGTATAGAAGAGTTTTCTTCAAACTTGGAAGGAAAATATGGGATACCCTACCTTTTCTAACGACACAAAGGGACTTCTTCAAGGACATGTGATCTATAAGAATGTAAGGGAGTTTAAGTTTTTCAAGCACATGTGGATAAGGGTTTTAAAGGCATTCATGAAGGAGGTTGGGAAGTTTGGTAGTCTTTATGGACTTCAAAGACAATATGCAAGCATCTAGGAGGGGGATGTGGATTAGTTAATGTCAATATGGTGACAAGGACAAGTGGAGCTTCTTAAGAGCAATTTGCAAGCATCTGGGAGTAGTTCAAACACTTTCCAAAGATATAGGGGCATCATCACCAACTGGATCACAATTCAAGGAGCTCGAAGAGGTGAACCAACCCACTTTGAAGAGACCAAGTCAAACTTGAACTTCTTGGGCATGCACAAGGTAGGTTGGCTTATTTTTGAGCTTTGTAGCTTAGTCAATTTTAGTCCTTATATTCTCTCCTATGTTTGGGGTGAGATATAGGACCCTTAGGCTAGTTTTTTCAATTAGTTTTTTCTTTTTTTTTAGCTCTAGAAGAAAAAAATCATAACATTGTAACTTCGATTTTCTTAGTCACAACATTGAGAAGTATACTTTGTAATACATTTCAAGTAAGCAAATACATATTTTAGACTTATTTTAATGTAAGAAACTCCTTTATTTAATGAAATTATCATTTTTTCCTTCTTTATATGTTGCTTTATGGTGTGTATGAGAAAATGATGCATACATCTTATTATGCTTCAATCAATAAAATCTTCAAAATATGTGTTTGTCAAACAACCATAGGAAAAAACTCATACTTTCATGTAGATTGTAGGTTGTGCAAAATGCACATAGTTGCTTGAGTTATGAAAACCTTACATAGATTCCTTCTAAACAATGAGTTACAGATGCCCTCCTTGCAAAACACTCACCATAGGGTATAAAATCAAGAGTTGTGAAACAAAGATAGAGTTTTATTGAATATTGTGTGTTAAAGAACATCAAACATAGGTTATTTCAATTTGGTTCATCACCTTCCTAGTTACTTTCAAGTTCATTTTATGCTTTTTTCACTCTTTTCCCATCAAAATCAATAGGTAGTTAAGTTTAGGTGATAAAACCAAGGGAACTAGCCTTTTTTGGAGGTTCTTCTCTACTATAGGTGACCCACAACCTGGAAAAGTTCCCATGTTTCACTAGTAGGATGAGTTTTATAACTTAGAAAGGATGCACTTATCATAACAACAACAATTACATATCAAGAAAACATATGACTCTAGGTGAATTGACTATTCTTGATTAATATATTAGAGATATTTTTGCAAGGAATGGACTCAACAGATAAGAAGTTGTATCTCAACTCCAATATTTTCCATCTTGAATAATGATAGTTTGCATGGATTTTTCACCACCTCTCAAGGAACTCACTAGGGAGACCCTCTATAACCTTTTTTATTCACAATTATGGCAAAGGCACTAGGAATATATGTTCAAGATGAGTACAACCTTGGTATGTGAAAAGGGGTCAAATTTTTTGTAAATGTCTATTTGGTTACTCACTAGTAGTTTGTAGATAGTACACTACTACTTGGGGTTACCTAAAAAAGAGAAGAAAAAATCATCATGAGTACCTTGGATACCTATTACATGGCCTTGAGATAATTTATCAAATAGACATTTTTTTAAATTTTCTTCTTTAACATAGATCTATGAAAGAAAAAATACATTTTTAGCATCCTAGGTTTCAAAATTAGTCATCTCCCAAGAAAATACTTTGGTATTCCTCTCCTCTTTTGGGATGGTAAGTATCTTCTATGGGATTCTCTCCTCTCTAATTTCTCCCCCATGGTGTCCTCTTGGAAAGGAAAGGATTCTAATATATATAAGGTCCCACTTAAGAATGAAAAAGAAAACATGTGAGGGCGACAATCAAAAAATGTAATCTTTTTTGTGGAAAGGAAAACTTGAAGAAAAAATATCCTCTTATCACTTGGGATACAATATGCAACCCAAGAATGACTAGGGACATGAGAGTAATAAAATGGTGTATTCATAACATTGTATTAGGGTTCAAACTAGTTTGGGATCTTTATATGTGCATGCATTCTAAGTGGGAAAGAATCTGACAAAATAAATACAACCAACCCACCAAAGGAATCAATGATTTGAAACTTCATATTGTCATGCAAATATATCATCTTTGAGCATATCACATGGGGAATAAGAGATGGTTTGAGGGGACTATTTTGGGAGGAATTGTGGAATGGATATATGACTCTTAATGAGATTCCATATCTAAAGGAGGATAGAGAGATACTATAACACAATTGGGGTATCTACATGAGAGACTATCTCTCTCTTTCAAAGGAGGACTAGTATGAAAAAATATGAAAACTACTCCAAGAACTTAATATACCTATAGATCAAAGAGATTGGTTGGATAGGTAACTTGAGGGAAGAATTATTTATTTCTCCAATGGTAGTGATTTTGTAAGGTGGCCTAAAAAAATTTAGGAGATATAGTATGAAAAGGGGATATGTAGTGGAGAAGGTTGTAGTTAAGAAGGAAAATTATCCTACTGAGCTATGTTGGAACAAACACTATTTACCCAAAGTGAGGACCTTTTCTTGGGCCACCCTACATAAGTGCATCCCCACTATAGATAGACTCCAAAATTTGGGTTTCATAAGTCCATCATGGTGTGTATTACGTAAAAAGGAAGAAGAAATGATGGATCAAATTCTTCTTAGTTACAATATTTCAAAGACTTTTTGGAAATGGGTCATGAAAAATTTGCAATGGTACATTCCTCTCCCACAAGAAATCTTGGGACTTTTTTTTAACTCTTGACCAATTTTATATAAGAAGGAATTCTTTTATAGCATATGGTCATTATACCTATAATTATTAGTATGTGAAGTGTAGAAAAGAGAAATATATTTTTTCTCAAGAAAATCAATGGACATCCCATGATTTATAACAAATTTAGAGAATGCAATTAAGGAAAATATCAACAATGCAACTAGGAATCAGAGTTTGAAGGATAAGTTCTTCACCTCATGGGATAATGAATTAGTGAAAATAATAAAAGTTTGGTTGCTCATCCTATTTATGGGGTTGTGGGGGTTTTTCTAGCTATGAACCCACATGCATATGCTATATGGATCCACCCCTTAGAGGGATAGTTAAAAATCAATACTAATAGGGCATCTAGACGATGTCTTGGTATTTTCAAAGCTAGGTTCATAATCAAAGATCTTCTAGGGATTTTGGTTGGAATTGATGCAAAAAACCTTTTGGTAGGCACTAATAATAGAGTGGAGGCACAAGAAGTTTTGCTCAAAATAAAGACTTGTAAACACTATGGTTTTAAAAAATTACATATCAAAGGAGACTCCCAAATAATTGCTAAGACAGATAAAAATGAGTTTCTCCAAATTGGAAGGTTGAGAGTATTTTACAGTAGTGCTAGCCTCTCCTTGATGATTTGCAAGAATATTCTATAAACTATATCTATCGAGAAGCTAACAAGGAGGTTCATCAATTGGAAAACATGAAAATAGAAATGAGCTTCAAATATGTTCTTGAAAACTCTATCTATGCATGGAAAAATATTGCACCAAATTAATCTTTCATTGTGTGTGAGCCCAAACAATAATCTAGGTATGTAGGTTTACTTTTGGCTCGTTCCATATTAGGGGTCTAATGCATTTATTCCTAATCGATTTTATTAAGATAATAATAAATTCTCTTGTGCTCGATCCAACATGGTGTTTTATAGAAAAAGGGGTTGATTCTCATTGTGATTCTTGGAGAAACATTGTTGAGAATGTAAGTATGGACACTATAGCTTGCTTTATTACTAAGAATAGGAAAATTTTCTTCCTAGGTATGATTTTTAATCTATGTTCGAAAAACTATTCAAAACCAAATCCATTATTATGTTCCATGACATTTTTATGGTTTTGAGAGAGTATTTTCTAGCCTCAAACCACAATTATAGGGTGAATACATATATTTATTCAATCTATGAAATCTAAGTAGACTATTTAGAACATAGTTGAATCATTGATTAAGACTAGATAGAGATGTGGGTTGAGGAAGGTTCTTGATGACGTGGTGCTTGGTCTTGGATTTCACTCAAGGTTGAGGAAATGACCAACAATAAATCCTTCATATAATGGGCCATGGATTCATTTTATTATAATTATGATTGGTCACAATGATCATCAACACATGAATAAGGCCAAGTGGGTATCAAAGTTTGTGAAATCTGCATGTGGATCCCCACTTGGCCTTATTCATGTGTTTGTGGGGATCAATATTAATATGTATTAAAAAATTGATGTAGAAGGTTTTTGTATGCATGTATAGATAGACTATCAAGATAATACAATATACCCTAGAGGGTTTTTTCAAAGCCCTCCAATAGAGTAGCTAGTAAAAGTTTCCTTTTGCTCTTTCACCAAATTCACCAATTAAAAAAGGCTACTTTTTTTCAACTAATATCCAAGAATACATTTAAATGCAAAATCATATATATTTTTTCTTTCTATTATAAACTTGATCAACATATTATAAGGAAAAATAGTAGTATATTAACATATAATTGAATAATATGTATGTATCAATAAATATATAATTTTAGCTACAACCTATTATGGTCTTAAGTTGGCACAAGTAAAAGGTTACAAGAAAGTATGGATTGAGGGGGATTCTCTTAATATCATCAATAATTTGGAGAATTGTGTTGTCCCTTCATGGACTATTGAAAATTTGATCAGGGATGCTATTGATATTCTTAAATCCTTTGATGAGTATTACATCTCTCATATTTTGAGAGAAGGTAACGAGCTAGCTGATGTTTTCGCTAATCTAAGAGTTAGAGGTGTTAGGGAATGGGTTTTGAATGACCCCATCCCTATGGAGGCAATTGCAATTATTAATCATGATCACCAATTTTAAATTGATTGATGATTTATTAAGGCTCGAGGCATGCATGAATTTCATCACATGATCGGTTATCATGTCAAAGGATGGTAAGCTTGATTTGGATTGAGCTGGTTGTACAAAGGTTGATATCTATATGGAACAATACTCCAGGCTCATTATTTTCACCTACCTTATTTTTGGTTTCACACCGGTTCTAGGCATTCTTTGTATCGCCTTCTCGAGGTTTCTCCTCATTGCATTCAAAGTTCTCAAGCTGCTTGATTTTGTAAATTCTATTGTCATGGGTGGTGATAGGAACTGCGCAGAACCTTTCTCTTGTGATGTTGTTAAGAAGAATTCAAAGGTGTGGAGGATTTTAGAGAAAGGAAGATTGACTTCATACCTAGAAAGGTTGCATGGTAACAACCCGCAAATGACTACATTGTTTGTAAAATCCTAGAACAATATGGTTTTAAAGTTGGGAAAAACAGAGTTTGATGTGAATGAATATCTTATAGCCAATGTTACCAAGTTGTCTATGGATGTGAAGAAAGTCTTCAAAGATAAGAAAGAATCACAGGCTGCCATGAAATATTTTTTCAAGGAGGATGAATCTAAAGACCTGAAGACGGTGAAGAGTGGGGGTTACTAGAGGATCTTTCTCAAGGTGTTGTGAGGGGATGTGTCCAAGGAACTCATGTGATACATCACCCTGGAAGGTCACTTCTCTACAGTAAATGCTTACCATTTTGTTATTCTCAATCACTTCCACCACAAAAAGAGAATTTATTTTCCCTATTATCTTTTGGCGTCTCTAGATTATGGTCTCAAAGACCATAAAAAAAAACTAAAAATCTAATTCTGCATGTGGGGCTTATTCTTCTAATAGTTGAATATTCTAAAGAATTTGAAGTGGTTAAGCTAATTTCAACCCCTAAGGGTAAGCAGCAGAAGACAGTGGAGGATTAAGATACGATTTTTGAAGAGGAGTCGGCTAGCAATAAAAGGAAGAAGAGGAAACTTATCTTGGAGAAGGAATCAGATTCTGAGGAAGATGTGGACTATGTCCTTGATTCTCTTGCTTCCATGGAGGTGGTCCCACAACCCCCTACTTCGGGTAAGTCTAAGAAAGGGGTGTCAAGCCCTAATAAGGGTTATGTAACTTGCAGTGAGGAGCTAGCTGATGAAATGCCAAGTAGATGCCTGAAGGAGAAGAATGAATTGGCTAGTGAGGTGTCTTCACCACCCCTTATTTTGGGGATAAAGTATAAAAAGGAGCAGGAGGAGGGAAGTAACAAGAGACTGGCTATTAGGGCTATGAGCCAATGGATTGAGATGAACTCTCCCCTCAAGTTGGTGGGTGGATAGGGAGTTGTGGATTCTTCGGTTGAGAACCTGGATATGTTGAAGAAAAGGAAGGATGTGGATGAGGGTAGACAAAGTGTTGAGGATTCACTAGTTGTGGATTCAGAGTGACAAAAGAAAAGAAAGGCTATGGCTACAAAGATTGTGGAATCCATTCAAAAAATCAAAATGTGGTTGCTGCTGCGAAGGGTAAGGATGTTTCTGCCAGTCAAGAAAAGGTAAGCTCCTCTTAGGAGGAGCATGATGTGGGCAAGGGTGTTTTCAACTTTGATAGGGAGGACATTTCTAATGTTTTGGGAACTGCTAGAGAGGGTTCCTTTGTTCTTTTCAAATTGTTTAAATGGGTGTTCCATGAACTTAACATGACAAATGTTAAAGTATAGGGTGCTATGAGTAAAGCTGATCAGTCTTTAGTTCAAAACCAAATTGATGAACTATTTGACTCTTTGAAAATTGTGGTAGATGAAATGGTCAAGATGAAGCAAAATTTTGAAGGTAGAGATCTCACCCTAGAGGATCAACTAGAGCAGATTTGTGCTAACATGGACAAGGGTGGGGAGGGGATTAAATCTGTGGTTAATTTTGAGAATGTTGGTATTACCTCTCCTTTGAAACACAAGGAGATAGTTGATTATGAAGATATTGGTGTTGGTGGTAAGTTGATGGAGGAAGAGGTTTTTGTTGATGAGGGTGGTGATAAGAATATTGTTTTGATTAGTGAGGTGAATATGGGTGGGCCCGAGGCTAGAACACATAACAAGACTAAGGCTTAGGTTGGGGCTCTTGTTAAAGAACTGTATGATGTTTTGGATGATGGTCAAAAGGTTGTGGCATGTGATGTGGAGGCGGTTGACATCCTGAAGAACATGTAGTGTTGTTGTTTGTGCTCCTCCTTTTTGGCTGATGTTTTGTGGATGGGACACTGCGTTTGGGCTGATATATACTTTATGCAGTTATCTTTAGGTTTACCTACTTTTGTTGTAAAGGGTTTCGGGGCCCTTCAAAACCCATTTTTTTACCTCTAATAAAAAACAAATATATAATTTTAAGCCCCTTTTCTAATAAAAAATATTTTAAAATAAGTTTATTCTCAAATTTAACTAAACCATTTCAATTGTATTAAATTTTTATTTCTTTAACAATGAACATATTTAATTCTCTAAAATCATCTAGTTCCCTTTCTAAACAAGATCTAGAGTGCCAAAACACACAAATAAGGAAATTATTCATATTCTCAAAATGAGGTTTTATAAATAGTCTATAGGCTTCAAGAGAGAGTTCCAAAATCACAAATGGCCTTAATGAGAGCAAGGAGAGATTACTCCAATTTTTTAAAAATGTACCTCTTTTTTTGCCTTAAGCCAACCTTGTCCAAAGATTTGTGAATCAAATATTGTGAAGTCTTGTTTAATTATGTCAAAATACAAGTGTAATTCCTTAAGGAATTTTTAGATTAAGAATGCAAATTCTAGGCTAGACTAACCTTTGATTTTGCAGAAGGCATAATTTTTTGTTCAAAAAAAGGCTATGGAGATTCCCCACGTGGATTTTAAAATATGCCATAAACATTTTTTAGATTATGGAATATCTTCATGATTTTTGTGTATTTTTGAAATTTAGTAGATGAATTAGATGTCATCCAGTTTCTATGTAATGATTCAATAGAAATTAGGGGGAAAACTAAGTGGTGGTTCCAACAAGACTTCTCTAGAGATCCTTCACTATTCTTATTTCCTACATTGAAGATGTGGAATCACATGATTGACACACTACATGAATTGCATTTTTATTAATATATGTAATTGATAAAATAAAGAATAACTCCTTTCATCTTTTTCAAAATACTATCATGAATCATGTACTCACATATGTGTGACTTTGGGATGGAGTGTTCCTAACATAATCCCCCCTACAAAGTTTAGTAAAGAAATATTGGATGGCATTAAACCAATCTTCCTTCTTCTCCATGTGAAATTTTGTCACACTCTTCCCCAAGGAATTGTTAAGGGTCAAATCTTGGAAATGTCTACATTGAGGGGAACATACTATTTCACGTTGTCTATTTGAGCTATCAGTAATTATCTATCTTTTGTATAGGGGTATCATGGTATACCATCTTACCTATTTGATCTTACATTGCCATACCATTTAGCTTAATCCTATTCTATATCTAGAATATATTTATTTTGTTGAAAATGGAGGTAATTATGTAGCTTAATACTTTGTAAAACTATTATACTGTAGATCTAAATAAGTGTTATTTATTACAATTTCTTTGTGGATGATTATCCCCAATCACATGAAGATAACCATACCAATGATGCATCCACATCATTACCAACAACTTCCACTGAATTGTGGTACGAGCCACACATGGCATCATGACTAACATCCTCCCCATGAAGATCACTCTTTAACATCAAGCAAAGAGTCATCACTAACATTTTTACATGAAATGATCAAAGCTTGATTACCGTCATCCGAGGATTCCTTTGTAGAAGAATCATAACTCTTTTTCTTGTTCTTACAATCCTTCTTAACATGTCCCAGTTTACCATAGTTCCAACACTTTACCTTACTTTTTCCTTCTGAGTTACCCTTCCCTTCCTTGTCTCCCTTAGGTTCCTTTTTCTCAGGCCTACCTTTTACAAACAAGGCATCTTGGATTTCCATTTTAGGCTTCCTCCTCATCTCCTCTGATAGGAGAGTAGGAATTATATTGTCCATCTTCGGATCTGCACCACTACCACTGATAGCAACAATTAGATTTTCCCAAGATTCTAGTAAAAAACAAAGTAACAATATGCATTTATCTTCATCTTCTAGCTTTACATCTACAGATGCTAACTAACTTAGAATCAAATTAAAATAATTCAAATGATTTGCAATAGAATCACCATCTTTCATCTTTAAAGAATACAACTTTCTTTTCAGATACAACTTATTAGTAAGACTTTTGGTTTGATAGATATCACCTATTCTCTTCCACAACTTATATGCAGTAGTTTCTTCTAAAACATTCAAGAGAACAACATCAACAAGACATAATCTTATGGTCCCTCTTTCCTTCTTACCAAGCTTAGCCCAATCCTCATTTGACATCGTTGTAGGTGACTTTGTCTCATTACCAATAGCTAACCACCAATCTCTCTCTTCAAGGAGATTCTCCATTTTTAGTTTCCACATCTCATAATTAGATCCATTGAATCTTTCAATATCTAAACAAGAATTAAAACTCATTGTAACAAAATTATTTCCCAAAATCAGCAATAGAACAATAGTAAAAGCTCCCACTATAGCCAAAAAACCTTCAAACTTTTAAGAGAAAGGCATCCCAAACTCTACCCCAACCATCAGCTCTGATACCAAATGTTGAAAATGAAGGTAATTATGTAGCTTAATACTTTGCAAAACTATTATACTGTAGATCTAAATAAGTGTTCTTTGTTAAAATTTCTTTGTGGATGATTATTTGTTTAATTCATTTTACCATTTGTAGAATTAGACAGAAGATTGTAGAATAATAAGACCAGAAGAAAGAAGTTACACAACATATACCGTGGAAAAACCCTTTTGGGGAAAAACTCCACCAAGAATCAATAGTGCTTGTATTATTTAATCTTAAAAAAAGATTACAATAATTATTCATCAATCCTTGCTTGAGATGCTTCTTTTGTCTTCAGCAATTCTTCTTCACAACCTAGAATAAACTCTTATCAAATCTCTTCAAATTTCTGCAATAAATGGACAATAATGAGCCTTGTAAACTCCAAAGAATTTACAATTACAAAACACAATGCTTATTCACAAAACCCACACCTATTATTTGCAAGTAGAGTTCTACCATGAAGGAAAATGTCAAAACAAGTCCTTCATCCATTTGGGCGTCCCAAACTAAAGTCATAACTCAACGTTGATTCCGAAGATATCTTCTAAGCTTATCCTCAAAGTTGGCACCCAAGAATGGGCCCACTTAACTCAGCCTTATAAAATATCTTATCAAGCAAAAGTGTTAACTCCAAGATGCTAACTTGAGCACCCAAGGTGGGTCCAAGTCAATCTCTATTAACTAAAACATATCTCTCCACCATTCATGCAAATATCATGCATGATTGATCATCCCCTATTAACTGAAAGTAATCACCTGCTATCTATAATCATGCAACTCAAGTCATTGGCATGCAATTCAAGTCAACTAAATTCAACTAACATGCAACTCAAACTAACTACATGCAACTGAAGATAACTGAACCATAACTGAATTGAACTGAACTGGACTAAACTAGATTGAACTGATACTGAACTAAACTAAACTGAATTGAACTCCATGCATGTAAACATCAATCCCTAACTTCTAGGATCTTTACATGCATTACTGAAGTGTTATCTTTTACTCCAAACCATTAACTTAACTCAAGGCGAGTTCCACCTTCCATGTGGGTTCCCCATGTGCTCCTATTTTGTAGGATCTCGTCATGGGAATCTCCACATGTTCCTATCATTTAGAATTAATTACAAATGTCAATTAACATGTTCATTTCATTCAAAATTTATCTCTTTCTAATCCTAGTGTTAGGGAACACTTTCCAAGGACTTAGGAGATACATGAAATAATTTTTAGGATTGCAATTAAATGGCATCCTATTCCCAATAGATTTATCATGTTTTGATCTTGTCTTAATCTTGCATTGGGGATTATCATGTCTTCCCACTAAAATAACATAAAGATAATACAACATTAAAGACTTTCAAAAAACATAAACCCTAGATCTTTTAGGGTTTTTAAGTCTTAAACTTAAACCTAAAAAATGCATTAAGCACCATAACACAAATAGAAGTTCATAGCCATTGCATGTACCTTTTGATATCTCCAATTTTAACTTCAATCTACACTTGCAGTATATTAACAAGATATAAACCCTAGTATATGATGCATATTATTTTATGTTATGAAGGTATCAACCCTAATCTTTACCAAAGTTTAACTTTGCAAATTTTCTCAATGATTCTTCTTTGATCATTTCTTCCACTGAAAAACTCGACTTATGCAAGACTCTTCCAATCACTACCCCACTATATTTTTGAATGAACATGTCCAATCACTTTGGCATTAAGCAAAGAACAAATAACCTTGGCCATTGTAACTTTTCCAATGTGACACTTTCCCATCAATGAACATCATGATGAATGAACAACATAACACCATGAACTTGAAACATCATGCAATGATACTGTTGACACTTAGCATCAACAAAAGAGATCAAACCTTTTGTATTATATATAAATGTTCACCAACATAAACTGCATCAAGTGAAGCTTTGGGACCTTTGTCATCAATGACAAACAATATTAGCAATAGTTTCTTACCTTGTAGATGTCAAGATGATGCTCTAATAACACTTGTAATAAAATTAATTGAACAAAAGAAGAATAAATATGAAATATGTTACACATAAGTGATTATAACAAGCCACTTTGAGGGGGAAACCTCTAAAATTAAGCCACTTCAAGGGGGCTACCTTCAATACTCTTCAACAAGAACTAAATACACAATATCATCATAAACTAACCAACACTTCCTATCTATATACAATACTTATATCATGGATGTCATACAAGTTAACCTTACTACTTATATAAGACTATATAGATGATTATTTATAATATAGTTAAGAGTTATGCTTGCCACAAGTCAATAATACATATCTCCAAGCACGCTATAGGTTCAAGGTGTAGCATAGAAAAAAATTAATAGTGATGCACTTGGTTTTGTTGATTAAAAAGAGTAGCAAGCTCAATATTCAGGAAAATTACTTCATTTGTTTAATCTTGTCAATGGAAAAAAGTCTTGACTCACTATTATAGTGGTAGCCTATTATGGGAAAGCCGTAAAAGACTACTGATATATTTTTTTTATGAGAGATTAGATAGCACAAGATTCATAGGTAAGAGGGTAGTATTTAGAATTTTATAGAAGTAGTTTCCAAATACATATAGTGAGTTCATAGTTGTAAACTAGATCTAGGGAAATGAAGTTGACTGAGAGAATAAAAGATAAATATTTTGATTTTGATTTGTACATGCAACTATCAAGGAAAATTTAAGAAGTTGGGAACAATGATGCCAACATCTTCACCCTATGAAACTAGATCTTCAGTCATAGAGCTATGTGATCCATCCTTCCTCAATGCTTAAATGTACTTCTTATCATAATTATTTGATTGGGCTACAATATGATCCATTTTATCTATCTACTTTAATTTGGGTTAATTGGGTCTTATGTGCTTGTATTTATTTAATTGGCCTAAATTAAACAATAAAGGACCCTTTATTTTCCTTTTCAAGATGATAAGATATTGGTCTTAAGCCAAGAAATTTCCCAATGCAACTACATAAGAAATGAGTTATAATTTGAATGGTGGAAGCCATTAAATAGTTTAATATTTCTTTCTTAATGACGACTAAGTTTTGGATCCTATTTAAACTCTCAAGATTGTTGATCATTTGAACTAATTCATTTTAGTTAGCCAATATTTACATAATAGTGTTAGTGTAGTGAGAAAATAGGATAGTTTTCTCTTGGTTAAATATGTCCTATAGAGGCAATATTCATCAAATCTAAAAATTGAAATTTGAGATCTTTTGAAATTAGATTACAACCATGGTTTAATCTAATTATCTATTTTTATGTCCTCTCTTAAATTCTTAGTGATGCCTTAATTTATTTTTAGTATAGGTAAATGCAGGGCTTTAAAAGGGTCTCTTCCCTTGAACAAGTCAACAAAACATAAACAATAAAGTAATAAGTAGATATAGCCAAAATATAGCAAAAGTAAAGAGAACAATCTAGAGAAGACAACCCAAGCACCAACTATAAGGCCAAAAGGAAAAGACATTAAAACAACAATCGAGCACCAAAAAGGAAAATATCACAAAAAATAAAGTTAAGTGTCATTGTAGCTTCCCTTCTTCTTGAAAGAAGTTAAGATGTTGTTCCACAAAATTTGTATCCTCCCTCTCATTTGTCTTCAATTCTTTTGTCTTCTTGCCTCTCGTTATGGAACTAGGGCCCTTGTTCATTCATGGAGAATGGGATCTCAATCAATCCTAAAACATTTTGATGTTGTTGCATTATTATTTATAGTGGTTTTGCTTATGTTTAACCACTTTCCTTAAGTTGGCCTCGACACCATGGAGGTATTTGTCCATCAATTACAACTTTTCTTCTTGCTTGTTGTTTTCAACTTTCAATCTCTTTATTTCCTTCATGGCCTTCCAATGTTTAATATTTAGCAACTACTCATCCCTTAAAATAAGCACCTCACCACCAAATTTCTTGATCATTAGGGAAGATTTATTATTCATTTTGTTAGTTTCTATGGAAAACCACTTTAGGATTTTATGGATTGCAACTTCTCTTCCAAATCAACAAACTTATCTCCCAACATACCCAACAACAAATACAACTTCTTCTATAGAATAAAAGGGGCATGGAATATAAATAGAAGCCTAAGATGGATTAGAGCATTGTTCCCCCACCACTAGAAATTTGTCCCTAGTAATAAATCATCATACATTATAGTTTTCCCTTTCTCTTTATGCAAATAGGATTTATTTCTTCCCTTCCAACACATTGTAACCCTCTCCTAGCTCATCCTCAATCACCACTCTCCCCTTCTTAGGTTTGGGTTTGGTGCCCACCCCTTCCATAGCCAAATCATCCTTGTACACTGCCTTCCCTTTCACCTTAGCCTTGAAACTTCTAGCATCCACACTCCATTAGTGATAAGAAAGATTAAATCATTATTGAGTGGGTTCACATGTTGTTTTTATTATATTAATATTATTTTCTTTATCACATCCTATTATACTAACTTTTCAATGGTATTTTACAATATTTTTTCACTATTAGATTTTAATCATCTTAATCTATTCAACTAAATATGCTTTTTGTGATTCTTTAAATATGAAAAGATGTGATATCAATTGTCAATTTTATTAAAATATTTCAATGTTGTGACGAACTATGTTATCTTAAATAAATATAAAATAAAATGAAAGTGATAAGAACATTTTCTGTTAGATGATTGAACTGTTTGTTCTCAGCTTGAACAATTGCAAACTCAACTTTGAATATACAATGAGGAATAATAATGATTGACCTCTATCTTCCTGGAAAACATAGATCAGACATCTGCTAGGGCCATAATATCCTTAAACCAGACATCTGCTGGGGCCATAATATCCTTTATTTTAAGATGTTCCCAAGTTAAAATCTTTCCTAAATCTCTCTCTACTTTCTAAACCCCATTAGATTTGCAAAGCTACCCAAATCTATTCTCAGGATTACTCCATATAAATCAGTAATGCCTTGTACACTTGCAGAAAATTTGGCATACATTTCTTTCATGTGGTGATAGATAGTGAGTTATCATCCTTCTGTATGCATGCAAGGTATGCTGGGTGTTTTCAATTGTCAATGTTTGTTTGGTTTTGAAAGCTGGCACTCCTCGACAGACTACCTTCGAAGGTTTTCACACTTGAAATTTGTTTTCGAAAGGGTATTAAAAACCTGTATGTTAAAATGCTTCCAGCCCTAACACTGGCAATGTCATGGTTGTAGACGTAGATTGAATAGCACTGCACATTTTCCGCACTCCAATTCCAACGATAAAATGCAATTGCCACCCACTACTCATATCAATCTCCCAGATTTACGTATTGAAGGAGGTGCTGCACATTTCGCTTACTACATTCACCCCCCCTGAAGACTACTCTACATATCTTCAATTATTGCAGACATGTATTCTCAAAAACGCGCTTTCACAGGAAAAGCTGTACACTCTTTCATCACTCACAGGCGATTTGCTTTTGCTACAACTTTTCATAATAAACTTATTTACATGTATGCCAAGTGTGGAAGTTTGGTGGATGCCCGTAAAGTGTTTAACCGCATGAGAGAACGAGACAGCTTCTCATGGAATATGATTATTGCAGCGTACAGAAGACATGGGTATCCTTACGAGGCAGTTACACTGTTTCACCATATGCAACAGACAGGTTTCCAACCCGATAAGTTCACATTTGCCAGCGTACTCCCAGCCTGTGCCAAAATGGGAGCTTTGGAGCAGGGTATGGGCATCCATCAAAGCATCAAGGACAGAGGAATTCTATCAGATGTTATAGTTGCAAGTGCCCTGGTAGACATGTATGCAAAATGTGGAAGCATAGACAAGGCACGTGAACTGTTTGACAGCATGTCTCAAAGAGATGTATTCTCGTGGACTACAATGATTGCAGGATATGCACAAAATGGATTTCCTGATAAGGCTTTAGAAACTTTCGAGCAAATGCAATTGGCAGGTGTAAAGCCAGACTCGACAACCTTTGCCAGCATCCTCCCTGCCTGTGCTAAAATGGGAGCTTTGGAACAGGGTATGAACATCCATCAAAGCATAAAGGAAGGGGGGTTTTTGTCAGATGTTGTAGTTGCAACTGCCTTGGTAGACATGTATGCAAAATGTGGAGAGATAGACAAGGCACGTGAACTGTTTGACAGAATGTCTCACAGAAATGTGTTCTCATGGACTGTAATGATTGCAGGATATGCACAAAATGGATTTGTTGAAAAGGCTTTAGAAACTTTCAAGCAAATGCAATTGGCAGGTGTAAAGCCGAATTCCACAACCTTTGCGAGCATCCTCCCTGCCTGCGCCAAAATGGGATCTTTGGAACAGGGTATGGACATCCATCAAAGCATGAAGGAAGGGAGATTTATCTCAGACGTTATCGTTGCAACTGCTCTGGTAGACATGTATACAAAATGTGGAGAAATAGACAAGGCACGTGAATTGTTTGACATAATGCCTCAAAGAGATGTCATCTCATGGACTGCAATGATTGGAGGATATACACAGAATGGATTTGCCAAAGAAGCTTTAGAAACTTTCAAGCAAATGCAATTGGCAGGTGTAAAGCCAAATTCCAAAACCTTTGCCAGCATTCTCCCTGCCTGTGCCAAAATGGGGACTTTGGAACAAGGTATGGATATCCATCAAAGCATAATTGAAGGGGGTTTTTTGTCAGATATTGTTATTGGAAATGCACTGGTAGACATGTACGCAAAATGTGGAAGCATAGACAAGGCACGTGAACTGTTTGACAGAATGCCTCAAAGAAATGTGGTCTCATGGACTGCAATGATTGCAGGATACACACAAAATGGATGTGTTGAAAAGGCTGTAGAAACTTTCAAGCAAATGCAATTGGCAGGTATAAAGCCAGACTCGACGACCTTTGCCAGCATCCTCCCTGCCTGTGCCAAAATGGGAGCTTTGGAACAGGGCATGGACATCCACCAAAGCATAATGGAATGGGGAACTTTTTCAGATGTTATAGTTGGAAATGCTCTGGTAGACATGTATGCAAAATGTGGAAGCATACACAAGGCACGAGAACTGTTCGACAGAATGCCTCAAAGAGATGTCATCTCATGGCATGCCATGATATCAGGATATGCACAAAATGGATTTTGCAAGGATGCTCTCAAGATATTTGAATTAATGAAGCACTCTGGAACACACCCTGATGCTGGAAGTTTTGCTTGTGTTCTATATGCATGCAGCCATGCAGGTTTAGTTGATGAGGGTTGTACATACTTCAATCATATGAGTAATTTTTTTTTCTTTACACCTACAGCTGATCATTATGTGTGTATGGTTGACCTTCTTGCCCGTGCTGGCTATCTTGTGGACACCCTAAACTTTATCATTAAGATGCCTGTTAAACCCCTGGTGGCTGTGTGGACGTGTTTTCTTGGTGCCTGTAGATCACATATGAATATAAGGTTAGGAGTATTTACAGCGATGTTGCTTTTAGATTTGGATCCTAAAAATGCTGCGACTTATGTTCTTCTCTCAAACATCTATGCAGAAATGGGCAAGTGGGATGAGGTTCAAATGGTAAGGAGATTGATGAAAGATAGAGGAATTAAAAAAATCCCTGGATGTAGTTGGATTGAAGACCATAAAATGGTACAAACTTTTTGTATAGGAGACAGATCACATCCACAGACACAGGAGATCTATGCAAGGTTGGAGAAATTGACTTGGGAGATGAAGGCAGTAGGGTATTTTCCAGATTCAAGACATTTAATTAATGATGTGGAAGAGGAGGAAAAAGAATCATTTCTTTGTCACCATAGTGAAAAGCTGGCAATTGCATTTGGTTTGTTAAACACGGCCCCTGGAACAACTATTAGAGTTGTTAAGAACCTTCGAGTATGTGTTGATTGTCACACTGCAACGAAATTTATCTCCAAGATCGTTACAAGAGAAATTGTTGTGAGAGATGTAAACCGTTTCCATCATTTTAAACAGGGGCAATGTTCTTGTGGAGATTATTGGTGATGCTAAATGAAACAATCTAAAAAAAATAGGCTTATGATATAATAATGTGCACTATGTCAGACCTGTTTTATTATCAGTTTCTACAAAAAAAATTGTTTTTGTTTTAAGTATTCGGCAATCTAGACTGATGATGTTAATTTCATAAAATTAAATGCATAGAATGCAATACAGATTACTCCCCATATGCACTGTTTGGGTATTTGTCAAAGACCTAGTTTATGCAACATGAATGTTTCATTGAATTGATTTCAAGAAACCTGCATATGTGTAAAATGAAACACGGAAGGTGTTGGAGAATGGAGAAAAAACAAGAGTTAGATGAACACTTAAATGAAAAAATGCCCAGCAGGAAATAGGAGATAAGTCTTTTGTTTGGATTAATTGTATTATTATTTTCATATGCTTGAGAGATTAAATTACACATTTCATATTAAGTATATAATTTTATGTTAGTGCATGTTTTTTTCTCATTCATAGTTAGATATTTGTAATGTTGCTTTGCATCCCTTTGCTTGGTGAGATAACTAATAGATTTGTGAATTCACAAATATATATTTTATTTAATTTGATTTCAATATGTTTGATTTTAATTAGAAATAAACTATTATAATTTATGGTAGTAAAAAATATGTTTATATTATAATAAGTAGATATGCATGACACTTGAAAAACTAACCAATTAAGGTTTCTAGATTGATGTTAGAGAAAGAAAAAATAACATGTCTGTAAAAACAAAATCACAATTTATATTGCATTGCAATAACTCATTCATGGTATTACAAAATTTTGCATAATGAAATTCATAAATTGATACTAATGAGATGAGGGTTTCAAGAAGGTTGGGAGAGAGATAAGCAAAGTCTTTCATAAGTGTCTAAAGTGACAATAGTTTTGAAACAAGAGGAACTCAAAAGGATCAAGTCTGTAAGAAAATTAGAGAAACATAGAGGGAGACATCCATAGGATTACAAAATATCACAATTATATGCATAATATGGTTAAATTAACTACTTTATTCATGTATGTCTAAAAGAAAAGAAATTTAATCTTACTTAAGTGTATTTTAAATTAGATAAAACAAAAGGACTTTTGTAAAGTGAATGAAGAGTCATAATCTGAAGTAATTAAGTCATTAATGACTTGGCATTGAAATCTAGATAAGAGACATGAAATCGGAGAAATAAACTATATGAAATTGAATTACTTAGGATGTTGCCAAAGAAATTTGGGCACTATTAGAGTTTATTTGCACCAAAAGGGTTAGCTTGTTCCTGTTAAGGGGCACTCACGATTCTATCTCCTATTTTTTGTCAATTTTGGAGTGAAATTTCCAAATGTTCCCATAGTACTAGAAGCACTTACCATGTTTCTTCAAACTAAAAAATTAGATAGTTAAATGATAGAAACAAGACTATAAAATCAAGCAAAATACACTAAAATTGAAAACTCTAATTTGAGGTAGCTATGATTGGTAGAAGTTAAAGATGCAAAAGATTGAAATGCTTAAAACCAAAAGACACAGTTTTTGAGAAAGAATGGAGATCTTGTGAGTTGATTTGTGGCAGAGGGGTAAGCTTCTTTCTTTCAAGAAGTGCCCATGTTTATTGGGTCATAAAGGATTTTTTTTTCTTGAAGATCCATCACATATAATTAGCTTTTATTATATGACCACCTATGGAAGATCTACACAAAAATACTTGCAAAAGGGAAAAACTTGCAACAAAGAGTGTTAAAAGGGAGCCTACTTAAGTTATCCCCTTGTGGGTCTCCAACGCAAATCCATATACACAAAATTCTAAAAATCAAGTGTAATCGGGTAATAGCAGTAGAAATAAGAGGATATAACGACTAGGAAGAGTAGAAACATGCAAAAACTATTGGTAATGGATAAAACCTTAGAACATGGGAAGAGGAAAATGGCGAAAATAGAGAAAAATGGATGAACAAAAGTATAGGGGTATGTAGAAATGGAAGGGAAAATGGAGATCAAAATGCTATGGGAGAATAGAATTAGGTACCTTGAAGATATGGATGAAAAGAATGAAGGGGCCATAAAGAGTAAAGCCATTATAAATGGCTACAAAAAAGATGTAAAATTATGATGAACTATAGCTAAAATATTTGGCAATAGATTGCATATATAATAAATAATTTGACACATAGGTTGAAACTATATATTTCATTCAAATACATTATTATATTTTAAATCATAAATTACAGCCTTCAACACAAATACAATTCCTAGCTAAAATTGCCTTCAAAAGACAAAGGGGTTTCATCCTTTGATCTCCAAGATCTAAGGGTTTTCATCATCAAATTTAATAGATAAACACAAGTGCACAAACTATGATAAGTTAGACCTTTTTCTTCATAAAATCACAAAAGATCTAAAATTGACGAAGTTATTTTAATGATATAGAGATAGAAGGCCTAGCTTGGGGCTAAAAATCCAATTCCCAAATCCACCTCAAGTGTTTTTGGAGGGCGAGCAAGGATCATTTCCAAGTGTATAGGTAACCCATGCCTACTAGCAACATCTTCATATGGTTGCTTACATGAAACCATGCCTGCTAGCAACATCTTCATATGGTTTCTTGCATGAAGCCATGCCTTCTAAATTAGCAACCATCCACATCTATACATAAATCATGTCTTTAAGGGTCCCACACGTGTTGATAATGTTGAAATTCTTGCTTATTATATCACATCCATTCAAGGCCATTAATGGTATCTTAGGTTGTGTAGGGTGTTAGGTGGGGATTTTAGTTTGAACAACAAAGGTTTGGGAATTCACATATTGAATGGTGCAATTGCAAGAGCAACATAAAAAATTGGACTAAAGATGTCGCTTAGATGATTTTTCACATAGTACATTGGCATTAAGATGTTTGAAGGTTTGGATTTATGGGTTTAGGGAATGAGATGTAGGGATGCCATGATGCAAGAGGAATCATAAATCTATAGACTTAGGGAGGAGGAATAGTTGGGGAAGTGAGAAATGGAATTCTCAAAAAAAAATTTGCAAGAAGGAAGGTTGGTGAGGAAAACCCCAAAGGTCTGAAAGAGGGAACTGTGATAAGGAGTGGGAATCAAGGTTTGAATATACCCAATGCAAGAAGTAACTTATATTAGGATTCAATTATAACCAATGTAGGAAAGAGTGGGGATCTAGATTCACAAATATCTATACAAGGACTTAAGATTGGGATTTACTGATATTTGATGTAGGAAAGAGTATGTATCAAGTTTTAGAGATACTTGGTGAAGAAAGAAGCAAGGATCAAGATTCAAATATACTCGATTCAAGGAGAGCAGATTGTGAATTGGTGATACCCAATGTAGGAAGGAGAAAGGATAGATTTTTTGACATATCTTATTAGAGTGATGAGGAAAATAAATTATAAGTTCATCAAATTGGTGGGATTAACAGTTTTGGAATACTTGATAACCTTTA
Organism: Sequoia sempervirens; assembly: GCA_007258455.2. NCBI lineage: Eukaryota > Viridiplantae > Streptophyta > Pinopsida > Cupressales > Cupressaceae > Sequoia > Sequoia sempervirens. The sequence goes on along the minus strand of VDFB02338880.1, from coordinate 67,206 downwards.
TCTATATATTGGTAGGGAATAGTTTACAACTGTTGGAAAAATAAGGACAAACAACTAAGAGGGGGGGTGAATCAGTTGTCACAAAATATTTTGAACTTTTCAATCTTTACTTAACTTAATCTCAGATCTGATGAATGAATAATTAACCATGAACAATCAACACATCAGAAGCACAAAGAATATCAAGATTTTTACATGGAAACCCTATTAGGGGAAAAACCACGGTGGATGTTAGTCCACAATATTATACCTGTTAAAAGTATAAGAATAATGGGAATGCAAATTCCTTCAGGCACACTGCCTAGAGCTCACTACTCAAATACAAAAGAGGACTCACTATCCAAAGAAAGGTTTGGATTAAGACCATTCAAATTGTGAATTGAGATAATAACTTCTACACAAGCCTAATTACACTTCCAATTAAGCACATAAAACCTTCTTCACTCTTCGCTCAAACTTCTTCACACTTTACTCTGCAATCAAATGATATTCACACATACACACATATGATCACACTGAGCACACTCTATACCGATGAAACAATCACTCTTATATATTTGTAACATGAGATTACAACAACTTAGTCAGCCAGAAATGTAAAACATATTTTCAATGTTGGCCCAAATTTTAAAACAAATTTGCAATGTGAATACACCAAGGTCGGCCACAACATAGTGGAGACCCAAATTAGTAACTCCAACACAAAAATACTTCGATTAATTCCACCTCAAAGATCCACAATACACTACCACCATCATGTCGGCCAAGAACATGAAAAATCAAACATACAAATAAAAATATTTGACCACAAGATAGAGCATGATCTAGAAGCACCCAAAAACACATAAACTTTACTTAGGAACATTGACAAAACCCACATAATTACTGTCAAACCATAATTATTCACAAGACGATCAAATCTTCACATGGACCTCTAAAACTTCTAGTGGATGAACTAGATACAATTAGTAGAAAACCCTTTAATCCACAACAACTAATCTTCAACGTATAGAACAAGACACCTTCATGACCTTCACAGTTCCACAGGGAACTTGGAACACTTCTTTTAACAATATCCTCAATATCCTCGACATATACAACCTTAAGTACACCAAATGCCAATAGCGTTGACATCAATGACAACCACATATCAGCAACACAACCACAACATCCAATAATCTCCCCCTTTGGCATTTATGGAAACACATGATGTGAAAAACACCATCAACCCAACTCTTAATTAGCACTTACTCCCCCTTAGATTCTGAATCTTCTGCATAAACTTCTCCCTACAAGACTCTTCACTCCAAATAAGCAATAGTTTTTCACATTACACTTCTCCCCCTTTGAAATCAATGGAAAAGATAATCATTATCTTTCCACATGCAAGCCTTGAACCACATATCTGCACATCTGACTACTCCCTCTAAGTAGCAGCCATGGAGACATCAATCTGAATCAAAATATGGTCATGAAATGCACGAATTGATGCAAATTAATGCATCCCTACTTCATATCAGGAGGGGTAATTACCCCTAGCATCCCTCTGAGATGCTCAAAAGTATCCTTCGGCAATGGCTTAGTGAAAACATCTGCAATCTACTCTTTGGTAGGCACATACTCTAGACTAACTTCTTTCTCACTCACTTTCTCCCTCAAAAAGTGGAACTTGATTGATATATGCTTGGTCTTAGAGTGTAGCACCAGGTTCTTTGAAATGTTAATAGCACTTGAGTTATCATAGTATATGGCAATGGGTTCATCATATACTACTATGATAACTTTCAACATCTGTTTTGAATCCACATCACTTGAGTACAGTTTTTTGCAGCAGCAATATACTCTACCTCAACAATAGATAGAGAAATGGAATTTTCTTTTTACTCAACCATTGCACTAGCTTCTTCCCTAGGAAGAAAGCACCACCACTAGTACTCTTCTTGTCATCTACATCTCTTTCCCAATCCACATCAGTATATGCATTCAATGTAAGATCATCATCCTTAGGATACCAAAGTCCAAAATCAATCGTTCCTTTCAAATACTTGAAGATTCTCTTTATAGCAGTCACATAAGACTCTTTTGGATCAACCTGAAATATAGCAACCATACACACAACATTCATAATGTCTAGTATAGTCTGAGTTAAGTAGAGAAATCCACCAATCATTGATCTATACCTTGTTTTATTTTCCTTGGGAGAATCATCATTCTGTGTTAGCTTACATCCAGTTACCATAGGAGTACCAATAAGTTTTGAGTTTTCCATACCAAAAAATTTCAGCAGCTCTCTCACATATTTGGACTGAGATATGAAGATCTCGTTGTCTAACTAAGTAACTTGCAATCCTAGAAAGAACTTCATCTCTCCAATCATACTCATCTCAAATTCATTCTTCATCTTATCAGCAAACTTCATACATAGATTATCATCTCCTCCAAAAATGATGTCATCAACAAAGACCTCAATAATCAACTCTTTGTCATGATCCAACTTGAAATATAAGTTGATGTCAGCAATACATTTATTGAATCCAAGCTTTAGGAAATATTTGTCCAGTCTAGCATACTAGGCTTTGGGGGCTTGCTTGAGTCCATATAGAGATTTCTTCAATAGGAAAACCATATTTTCCTTATCAGTCAGTTGAAATCCATCCGGCTACTCAATATAAACTTCTTCTAACTCACCATTTAGAAAAGAAAACTTCACATCCATTTGATAGACTTTATAATTTGTATATGCAACATAAGCAAGAAATAACCTTATAGCTTCAATTTTGGCTTTTGTGAATACCCTTTACATACTAGCCTTGCTTTATTTTGGACCACTTCACCTTGTTCATTCAACTTATTCTAAAAGACCTATTTAGTACCAATCACATTTTTGTCTTTTGGTTTAGGAACAAATATCCATGTATTATTCTTTTCAATCTGCATTAATTCTTCCTTTATAGCTTCCATCCAGTGTTCATCATTGCAAGCTTCATTGACATCTTTTGGCACAATCTTGGAAATCAGGCAATACTCTTCTACAATTTTTCTTCTAGTTTGCACAACTTTATTCTTGTATCCTATAATTTGATTTTCAAAATGATTTAGTTTTACATACCTTAGAGTTTTGGGATTTTCTCGAACTTCTGATTCTTCTGCTCTTTCTTCTACATTTGCACTTGTTTCTTCTTCCTGACTACCTTGATTCACCAAAACAACTAGAACATATGGAACATATGACACAATTTGAAGTTGATTAAATGTCTGAACATTCTTCCCTTTGTATTGTTTTCATCTAAATAATATCCACAATATCTAGATGACTTAGCAGAATCTTCATCAACTCTGACATTTTCACTCAGCCATTTATCTCAATCTTTTGTGATAGCACCGGTATGCCTTTCTTCTATTCAAGTAACCTAGAAATATTCCTTCATCGCTTCTTGCTTCAAACTCGCCTATATCATCATCTCTCTTGATGTAGCTTTTGCGTCCAAAGATCTTGAAGTATTTAACAGTAGGCTTATAACCAAACCACAATTCAAAAGGAGTCTTACCAGTATTACCATTTACATTTACACAGCTCAAAGTGTACATAGCAGTGCTTATAGCTTCACTCCAATAGATATGAGGCACATTTCCTTCAATCATCATTGTTCTAGTAGCATCCAAAACTATTTTTTTCTTCCTCTCGGCAACTCCATTTTGTTGAGGGGTCCAGGGAGGAGATAACTATCTTCTGATTCCATGCTCATCACAAAAAGAATTAAACTCCCTGGAGGTGAACTCACTGCCTCTTTCTGATCTTAAGAATTTTATTTTCAGACCTTTCTCATTCTCTGCCATAGCTTTGAGACTTTTTAACTTTTCTAGTGCTTCACATTTTTCTCTTAAGAAAGCAACCCATATCATTCTAGAGTAATCATCAATAATTAGCATAAAGTACATTTCACCATGAAGACTTCTAACTCTGGAGGGACCACATAGATCAGTATGTATTAGCTCTAGTAATCCATTTGAGTTATGTTGTTTGCTCCAAAAAAAATTCTATTATGTTTTCCCATCTGACATTCCTTGCAAATTATGCTAGTAGGCTTTACCAACTTAGGCAGATCTCTTATTGCTTGAGTAGAACTTATTTTGACTATGTTATCAACATTCACATGACATAGCCTTCTATGCCATAACCAACTTTCATCTACTTAAGCAATTAACAACTTTCACTAGTAGCATGCAGGTGAAAAATATTACCTTTTGTCTATTTACCTGAAGCAATTACATTTCTCGAGCTTCCAAATATCATGCATCTTCCATCTTTGAACTGGAGATCATAACCCTTGTCCACCATCTATCCAACACTTAATAGATTGTGCTTAAAGCCTTCAACATGAAGAACATCATCAATGTTATGCTTACCACCAAGAAAAATAGATCCCCTACCATGAATCACACAAGCATTGTTATCACCAAATCTCACAACCCCACCATTATATTTCTCTAGACTTACAAATTTGATTTTTGTCACCAATCATATGATGTGAGCATCCACTATCAATGACCCACTCATCCTTTTCTTCAATTTGGGTTGCAAGATATTTCTCAACTTTAGCAGATTCAGTAGCCTCAAAACTATTTTCCTTGATAGCAATGAAAACCCAATCATCCTCATTTACATTCTCTTTATCAGATTCATCATCAGTCAGTCCTTCTTCAACATAATAGAATTTGTTTTGAAATCTAGATTTGTAAGGCTTGGATCTAGGGACTCTTTCAGGACACCTTGATGCAAAATGACCTATTTTACTACAAGAAAAACATTTGATAGGAATCTTTCCTTTATACTTACCTTGTCCTCTACCTTCTTTCTTTACAGTCAGTTCTTCCAACTCTTCTACTTCTCTTTCTTTATCTTCAAGTTGTTTCATTTCTTCTTCATATTTGGATGTCTTTTTTGAACTCTCCCTCAAATCATATCTTTGCTTATTTCTTCCGAATACAGTAGCCTTAAATGTATTTTTAGTCTTAGGAACAAAATCACCAAATTCACTCAACTCAACAGCAGCAAGTTTACCAATCAGTGTATCCCTTGTCACATTCGTCAATGATCTGAATTCTTCAATAGCATGAGCCTTTGTTTTGTAGGAGGTAGGTAAATGATCTAAGAACCTTAGCCACAATTTCTTCCTCTTCTAGAATACCACCAACACATCTAATACCCATCACTATTTCATTTACTTTATGCATAAAAGAAGAAATATTTTCATCTTCACCCATCTTCAAATTCTCATACTTTCCTTTCAAACTCTATAGCTCAGCCATCTTCACATGTAACTCTCCTTCATACAAATTTTCCAGCTTTGTCCACATCTCATGAGTTGTCTTTAGACCTAACACATTTGTCATTTCTAAATCTATTAGAGCACTCAACAAAGCTTCCATAGCCCAAACATTATTCTTAGCTTCTTTAACCTCATCAAGAGTGGAGGGACCACTTGCAGGAATAACATATTTGTTTTTTGTAATTATCCAGAAAGGTTCACCAGTACACTTCAAATGACACTCCATCCTATCTTTCCACAATGAGTAGTTTGTTTCATCAAATCTAGGAATTTTTGTCTTGTATGATGCAATCTCGGATCACCTCAAGCTTTTAAATTTCTTGAGAGGAACCAACTCTGATATCAATTGTTGGAAAAACAAAGATAGACAACTGAGGGGGGGCCGAATCAATTGTCACATAATATTTTAAACATTTCAATCTTAACTTAATCGTAGATCTGATGAATGAATAATTAACCATGAACAATCAACACATTAGAAGAACAAAGAACACCAAGATTTTTACGTGGAAACCCTGTTATGGGAAAAACCATGGTGGATGTTAGTCCACAATATTATACCTTGTTAAAAGTATAAGAATAATGGGAATGCACATGCATTCAGGAACACTGCCTAGAGCTCACTACTCAAATACAAAAGGGGACTCACTGTCCAAAGAAATGTTTGGATTAAGACCATCCAAATTGTGAACTGAGAAAATGGCTTCTACACAAGCCTGATTATAGTTCCAATTAAGCACATAAAACCTTCTTCACTCTTCGCTCAAACTTATTCACACTCTGCTCAATCTTCTTCACACTCTACTCTACAATCGAATGATATTCGCACATACACACATAAGATCACACTGAGCACACTCTATACCAATGAAACAATCACTCTTATATATCTGTAACATGAGATTACAACAACTTAGTCAGCCAAAAATATAAAATATATTTTCAATGTTGGTTCAAATTTACAAATAAATTTGGAATGTGAATCCACCAAGGTCAGCCACAACATAGTGGAGACCCAAATTAGTAACTCCAACACAAAAAAACTTCAATTAATTTCACCTCAAAGATCCACAACACACTACCACCATCATGTTGGCCAAGAACATGAAAAACCAAACATACAAAGAAAAATATTCAACCACGAGCACACTGATCAATGTGGATGTACTACAAAGATAGAGCATGATCTAGAAGCATCCAAAAAAAACAAAAAATAATAGAGAAATATCCACAACACCAGAAACACATAAAATTTACTCAAGAACACTGACAAAACCCACAAAATTACTGTCAGAACATAATTATTCACAACACAATCAGATCTTCACACGGACCTCTGAAACTTCTAGTGGATTAACTAGATACAATCAGTAGAAAACCCTTTAATCCACAACAAATGATCTTCAACATACAAAACAAGACACCTTCATGACCTTCACAGTTCCACAGGGAACCTGGAACACTTCTTTTAACAATTTTCTCAATATGCTCGACATATACAACCTTAAGTACACCAAATGCTAATAGTGTTGACATCAATGACAACCACATATCAGAAAAACAACTAGAACATCCAATAGAGACCTTATAATATAGTATAAAATGGTACTTGGGGATATCTAATACCATACCAATCGGAGGATCGAGGTGACCAATTCATTCAAAGGGATGCAAACTATAGGAAAAATGAGCTCTAAAAGCTCATGGGAGACAAAGGATATGGAAGTGGGGGTGCAAAGAATTGAGAAAGGGATTTTAATAGAAGAAAGTGTGAAATTATAAAATGCGAGGGAAATGGGAAAGAAAGGGTTCAAGGTAAGGCATGGCAACATGAGAAAGATTGAAGGTCCAAAGCACAAGGAACAAGTGATCAAAGAGAAGAAAATGATACCAAGGCAAGGGGAAACATAATATTCTATAAAAGGAAAAGGAAAAGGAAAAGGAAAAGGAAAAGGATTAAGAAAGTGGTGAAGCAAGGGATGAAGGAAAGGAATAACAACATGAGAAACTTCAAAACCATGCCCAAGGATGAAAAGTGACCTAGAAACCTTTGTAGACACCTAAATGAAGAGGAGAGCATACAAATAAGCTTCAAACCTAGAAGTTTGAATTCCAATTTCCCTCCAAAAAGGGATGCAAACCCTATGAGCATTATAAAATTCAATTCAAATCACATTTGACGATGACTTAGGCATCCACTTTAGCAAGGCATCAATTTATCATTTAAAAATTACATATTCTCCAAGAAGGGTGTCCAACACATGAGTCTACTTTTTAAAAACAACTTAAGTTTCCCAACCTAGATGTGGGGGTCAAAAAAACTCAATAATAAAACATAAACTTAAGTTGCAAACTTTCCATGTTTAGACTCCAAGGATGTTGAAAGAGCCACTACCAAAACTACACCACCACATTGTTAGAAATAGAAACCAAGTGTTGGACTACTGTCATAGCCCATTGCCAAAAATATCACTTACTAAAAGTAGCATAGTGCTAAGAATAGTGACTCCAAACACCATTTGATCACATTTTGGGTAGCCATTGTAACTTACTAAAATAGTAAGTCTAAAAATATGCATTGCTAAAAATAGCAGTGACTTCCCACCAAAGATCTATGAAAACCCAAAAATACCTAAAAAACATGTTGCAAACTCTTGCAAAGAACTCCTAAAAAAACTACCAGGAAAACTCCAAGAAAATAGGAAACCCTAAAATCTACCTCTCAATAGTCTATGGGTCTCCAAAATAGGCTAACAGTCTATGAAAAGACTAGGAATGAGAAGGGGACATTACAGGTATGCAACAAGACTTGGGAGAGTGCCTCCATCTCATGATGAAGAGGTGAAAGAAGGCTTCATGAAGGCCCTTAGGAAAATGTATATTGAAAAGGAATCCACTTTACTTGGAACACATTGACTTGCATTTGTCAATATTTGTGGTCCAACCTTCACCAAACTAGAGGTGAGGTTAGATAGAGCTACATTATCTCAAAAAACCCTATTGGATGGTTGATGTGACATGGCAATCATGTAACAGAGTTGAGGTTACTTGTCATTTGTCTTCTTTCGAAGGTTTCTAGTTCCTTTTTTGTAGAGAGGAATTGGTCCACATATAGCTTCATCCAACCATTCAAGAGGAACAACCTTACCTCTAGATGATTGGAGAATTTGGTGGTTGTACATAGTGCTTTGCGGCTACAAGATCAACACACTCCTAAGTATCATCAAACTCAAACCTTAATTTTGGATGTTGATCTCAAATATACTATACATATTGGTGAGGAGGAGACACAAGATGGATTGGTTGGGGTTTCATTGCTTGAGACAACCCCTTATAGTGGTAGTGACTCAAACTCGAGCTTCAATTTTGATATAGGCCTACCAGTTGTATGAGCATTTTCCGATTAGGGACAACCATATATTTTCTATTTTTTTGTCATTTTATAGTTGAAACTTTGATCCTTTGGAAATTTTGTTATAATTCTTATATAATATGTATGCACATTGATAATGAAAGCATTTGAATTTTGTTAATTTGTTTGTCAATTCTTATGTGAAATCTCAATTCAAGTCTAATGTTATATATTAATCTTCAACAATGTCTATGATGAATGCCTTATCAATGTTATGATATGAGTATTTTAAATTTCTCTATATTTTTAATCTTTTCCCTATATTTTTAATAACCATCCCTTGTGGTCCCCTAAAAAATGGCCCTAAAGTATCCTTATACTAGAAACACATTTTGTTGTCCCCTACCATCCACATCCCCAAAACTTGTGGGAGCATAGGTCATTACCTCTCTATGTTTGAGGCAATCCCAAAACAAAATCCATGCTTATGTGCTCCCATTGCCTCTCTAGTATAGGCAATGGTTGATATAGTCTTGTGTCTTGTCTTGCTCCCTTAGCATGCTGAAAATCTCTACAACCTTGTACCAACCTCTTCACATCGGCACTCATACCAAGCCAAAAATAACCTTCACTCAACTGTGCAAATGTCTTATCCAATCCAAAATTCCCACTGAATCCTCCACTATATTTTTCTCTTATGAGGTTCTCTCTCATTGAACCATAGTAACAAGATTTTCCCATAATCACTTAGACTCGGTGAGTCTTGAGGTGAGCCACCCTTGACGAGTCTAGGAGACTTGATAGCCAACTACTCGCCAAGCTCACTAAGTCTAGGAAAGTCTCAACCCAAAGACTAGGGGTTCTGCCCCCAAACCCCCACAAGGGTTGTTTCCCCTTGACCCCATTGGGGTCACTGTCCCATACCCCTATGAGGGGCATTACCCGTCAACCCCATTGGGATGTTTCCCCCAAACCCCCATCAAACTATAAGTCTAAGCAAGTAATAGGCCAATGATGAATCATGATCATAAAACCTACAAAATACATATTCCTTGTTGTGAATATTTGCATCTTCACAGTCAAAGCCATAATAAAGGATTATCTTGTTTCATACATTAGATGACTTATGTAGTATAAAAGGATGGCCATAGGAAAAGTTGTCATGTTACAATCATTGTACTATTGAATACAAGTTAAGTTATAGTTGGAAAGAAATTCCATTTTCATAATGCAAAAATATATCAATTAATCCATACACAAACAAATCATAGAACAATCCCATCTATTAGTATCCTAGCTAAGGTCAAACTAGAACATAACCATTAATCTTTTTACTTAACAGTTCCTCTTTGTTAATGATCTTGATAACAAAACATGTAATCTTGAAGGCTTCAAGAAAACTTTAATAATAATAAATTCCTCAATTGAATATTATGCGCACCAATCATTGAGATACAAGCAAATATCATGACCACATCATCATCCAAGACCTATCTTAGATGTTAGCGAATGACTTATCGTGATGTTGGGATGAGTAATGCAAGCTCCTCTGAGCCATATACTTATATTTTTAGTTTTGATATTTGTTTTGATGCCATGGTTTTCATATTACATGAGTTTCGTATACATTTGATAATATTTATATATCTAAATGTGTTATTTCCTTCAACGAAGATTTGTGATTATACTTATTTGATCAATTTATATGTGTATATGTGATCAAAATAGCTTCTATTTGATCAGGTTATTGTGTCTTTTGTTGGAGTTACAATTCTCACCTTTGGAGAGTGTATTGGCAACAAACAACTATGCACAATATTAACTACTCTTCAAATTAGGAGGGGAAGCTCCCTCTTTTGTTGTTATGCATAAAAATTAAAGTAATCTATGTTCCTATATTTTTTACTCGACTGGTAAAGGTACAAGGTTATAAAACCATTTGCATTGTAGTTGATTTTTTTCTGGTTTCGTAGATCTCAACTACAACTAGGCTCAAACTTAATATCTATCCTATCTCCTCAAGAAAAATCAAAGCAAGAGAAATTAGGAGCAATTGGGAATGGTTGATGATAAACTATATAAGGAGGCAAGGTGCTCTATTTGAGGCATAGGTTTGAATAAAGGTTATTGGAAACAACATCAAATGGAAAGCTAGATCTCATAATTCCCAAGGAGATGAGGTGTTTTGTTCGAGGTGTAGACTAAAATATAGATTACTAGAAATAACATCTAACGATAATCCTAATCTCTAAATTCCCTCAAAGGTTCATTTCTTTATCTGTGGTGTAGATTGAAACAAATATTATTAAAACAAGTGTTGATAAACCTTGAAACTTTGGATCAAAGGCTCATTTCTCTTTTGATTTATTTCTTCAAACTCAATCAATGATTACAAAAGATTTGGGACAACAAATGGTACAAAATAATACAAGATGCAATCAACCAAACAAATCTTAGACAAAGACTGAACCAATATTGACTTGCAAGCTTGTTGGATTAACGACACAAAAAATTTGTGGTAATAAAAGTTAGTTTCTCTTATTTATAGAAGCTCAAAGGAGTAGGAAACCCTAAAATATCCTTGAGTTAGCATTCAGTTCTCACCAACATGCAAGATTTATTCCCATGTCTAAATGCAGGAAACCTAACAGTTAAGTGAAAAAACTACTTCAATTAAATTATTCTAAATTAAACAAGAACTTCATATGTACATAGGTATCTCCAAAATAGACATGCATGATTGGTGGGACAACAAGTTAACTTGGAAAGAGGCATCAAGTTGATTGTTGTGTCTAATTTCTATCTAGAAAAGGTGGGATGTCCTAACTTAGTAGTTCATTGGTTGTGATTACAAGAAATCAACTCCTGCAAGAAGTCATTACTATCTCATCATCTAGAGTTCTTCACATTTCTCAACTATCAATTTACTGCTTGTCAGCAAATTGAGTAATCTTGGAAATTTTTGCACACTTCAACTAGCAGTTCTCTAATTGGTAACATTGGCGACTCTGTAACTGGAGTGATGGTCTTTGTTTCTCTTGCAGCTTTACACTTTTGAAGCTTTTCTTGATTTTAGTTCCAATGGTAGAGTGTTACATGATGAATCTACAAGGTTGACTATGAACACTCTAGCTATGAGAAATGCACATGAACTCATTGCACACCCAAAGTTCCAATGGTATTCAACCCTCTAAATTGTCCTTGAAAGGCTATTAGATATATGAGGTATGAAACCATATGGAATCAATGGATTTGGAGTGTCTACGCCTATAAAATCAACCCCCAGATGTGCTCAATGTTCTAAAGTGTGGTTTGGTCTATGCCTTCCAAAGCGTTCAAATCAAACTCCTGATGCACTTGATGCAAAGCAGTGTCAGCTATTCTGATGAAATCATGAATCAAGACTGATGTGGTCTTGAATTTAGTTTGACTGAATTACATACTGAAAAACTAGATTGTTGAGTGTAAACACGGATATGTTCGGATAACTTTTTGGTGAGGCTAAAAATAGCTTCTCAAGGGGCAATTTTTACAAAAAATTCTGAGACGTGGGTTTTATAGAGAACATCTTTTTGAACAAACCCACATCATAATTTTGAAAAAGTGATTTTTCCTTTGATATGCAATGAGCTCTCAAGGTAGAAGCTATAGGGGGCAGTGGGGTTGCACAAGCTTTTTTTTCTCAAAAATTTTTGGCACATGGGTTTTGTTAGTGCATGAGAGCTAAGCAAACCCAATTTCTCTATTTTTTGAAATGATGACTTTTTTAGAAACCCTAAAAATAGGGGGCCACAAGGTAATTTTTCCATAAAGTTTTGGCACGTGGTTTTTGTTGCCAATATTGTGTTGAACATACCCAAAAGGCTAGATCTGTGAAAAAATGTCGTTTACTTAGACATGCAAGAGAAAACCTAAGACAAGGATAGAAGAAATGTGAGGGGGAGAAGATAGAAGTTATAAACTACCTCTTTCAATCCTCAAGGAAAATGCCTCTATACAATCCCAATGTAATGAATTCCTGACAAGAATGTACTAGAAAGATGGAGTATGGAAAAATATTCCTATGTGGAACCTGAACCTGGAACTACGAAGAACACTAAAAAATGGCCTCTGTTAGATCCTTCAAAAGGTGTTAGAGAGAAAATAGCTGATTTTAGCTTCAACCTGCAAGAAATAATGGAGAAATGACACCCATGTAAGAATATCTATCCATTTTAGATGTGGGAGTGTCAGTTATGGTGCCAACCATAATTTGAAGAGTCAACGCGCATGTTTTCCTTGTTAACTAAAATTTCTCCTCTAATTTTAGGATGCCATATACAAGAGGAAGCATGTAAAAATCATAATTGACATTCAACTGGGCCCATTTTGACTTTTGGCATCCAAGCTTTAGGGAGTTAGAATTTTTTTAAAGATTTTCAACTTTTGTTGTGATGAATTTCCTCTGTTTGACCCTGAATTCCAATCGCCTAGTTGATCCCAAAGCTTGGCTACTATTCATTGCAAAGCTGGATCAAATTTGTAAAGATGTTGTTGGGAGCTGCAAACCTCAGAAACTAGTTCTGATGGCTTGAAATCTTGGGTGCCTTTTGCCAAAAGGTTGCTTTTTTCACCAGACAACCATTTTTTAGATGCTTTTCAACTTCTTCAATTTGACCCTCCATGTTTCAATTTGCAATTTTTGTTGATTGATGAATCTCGTGAATACACCGAGATATGGAATGAAAAACCAGTTCAATTTTGGAAAGAATGATTGATTTTGAAACATCTAAAAGTTCATTTATGAGGTTCAAATTTCTAGGCACCCTTGGCCTGCAGGGGCACTTTTATCTCTCTAAGATACATTTTGCACTTTGTAACTTTTGACGAAATGCTCCAGTTTGACCCTTGTTGTCATGGATTTGACTGCTCTGATGCTCATGTTGATGATCTTATCACAAAGATTGATCAACTCTAAAGAGATGTTCTTGGGAGTCACAAAGTTTGAAAGCTACATCTGAGGCCCCAAAAAGTTGGGCACCTTTTCCAAGAAGGGTGCATTTTATTTGATAGTCACATTTTCACATTTTTCAATTTTCCTTTACCTCTGACGTTTTACACTAGATCTTCGCTCGCAAGTGTTTGGCAGGTCCTATGAGCTAGCAACTAGATTCATTGCATAGCTAGAAGGATTCTAACCAGATGTCTTGGAGAAGACAACTGTTGAAAACCTCAACTGGCTGACCAAAATTCTAGATGCCCTTGGCCTTTAGGGGTACATTTGACCTTTTAACTTTTATTCCATCCTTTGTTTGACGTGCTTGCTTGATCAATAGCTATGGTCATCTAATATATCCTCTGAACTGGCAAATAGATTCATCGTGAAGCTAGGGTGAAACCAGGAAGATCGTTTGAAGATAGTCACATGCAAAAACTGACATCTAATTGCTCTCTTTTTTTGGGCACCCTTTGGGCTACAAAGGTGCATTTTCCATAACATACTACCATTTTGGATTTTTTTGACCTTTAGCATCTTCTACCTTTGTCGTTGTTTGTTGGTGTTTGACAAATCTGTTGGATTTTCTTGATGACTCGCTGGAAAGCTATTAGAATTATGGAGAAGATGGCTATCTTTGCAAGTGTTAACAATTGCATTTGGCCTCTCAAATTCCAGGGCATCCCTAGGCTATAGGGGTACTTTTGGCTCTAGATTTTATCATTTTCTGATGTTTTTCACCTCTTTTATGATTCACGATCACCATGTTGTTTGATTGCATTGAAGCATTGCTATTGCTGACATGAGTACGTTCACCATTGTGATTGCATTCACTATTTTTGCATGTACAGACACTGCAAAGTTGACTTGGGTGTTGACTGTAAAGGCATCTCCCTTGTAGCAAGGCATAGTGTTTCCAGACTTAGAATATTTTTTACATTTTCCACCTTTAGAAAATCCACTTCATTGTGAAGCATATTTTTGAGCATCTTTCACCATAAAATATTTTGTGATGTGTTTGAGGCTTATATTTTGACACCTAGTATATGGGCATCTTCCATTGTTGACCTCAAAGATCCTAACTTTTATCCTAAAAAAGTGAAGTAGACCCACTAGAGAAAAAATGACTTTTTCTTGGTACAGACTTGACCAATGTGATCATGAAGTGTAATAATCCAATCAAAATTATTCAATCATTTCTAGAAAGATCCCATTTTTAGGGTTTTTCCTAAAAATAGGGGCCTGAAACCCTAATTTTCAAAATTTGTCAATATCTTCTACACAATAAACCCACAAAAAGCTCATGCTTCATTTGACCTAAAATTGACTTTTAACAACAATTTTACAAGATTTAGACCATTTTAATCAAAATGCCTTATTGAAGCAAAAATTTAATTTTGGGTACAACATTAGGCTCCATCTGGTGACCATGTCAAATACTTACGACATTGGAGAACCGAGAATCTCTAGGTTTTAAAGCGCAAAATAGTATCTTATTAGTTGGGTATGGAGTTAGGACTCTTTCAAAACACCTATTGGTTTTGAGTTTTCCTAAAAATTCACCTAAAACAAGACTACCTAAGAAACCACCCAAAACACAACAAAACTTTACAAAACAAGGAAATACATTACGACATAACGAAAAAAGAAAATTACTTACAAATATTTACTACACCCCTAAAGGGATGAAGTGCTTTGGATATTGCTCACTGCATGGCATCGATAAGAGCCTTCCATCAATGTTGCTTCTACCTAAAAGGCTTTACTTCTCTTTCGATGGGTATTGTAGGAGACAATCCCTCTAGTATGAAGATTCTCAGGTTTTCATATATCCAAGAAAAGGTACTCTAATAATAGTCAGAATATGATGCAAATGGGAAAGCTAAAACCCCTGAGGCATTTGTTCTACTATTATCCATCCTTGTGATGTTGAATTCTTCAAACCAATCGATCGAGTTCCAAACTTGATTTCTATAATGTCATAGGTGATCTTTTGTGACCTGAAAAAATATCCTTTGACTAGCTCATTGATCAACTCTACATTACCTTTCACACATAGGAGTTTGATTCCCATTTCTTTGACATTTTTGAGGCCTAACAAAAGTGCCTCTTTCTCAACTTTAGTAAAATCCAATTGCAAGCAATATGCAACTGGGTAAGACAATCTTTTAGGGGATATGATCATCTCCCCTACTCCTAAAATTGTTGTTGAACAACCTCCATTGACTTATATTGTCCATGACCTTGTATTCTCTGTCATTCTCTTTTTAGAACAAGCAATGCTTTGGTCTTTAGTTTCTATCTATGACAGAGTCACATAATTACCAGGACTTGTTTCAAGCTTTTCTTCTTCTAGTATAGATGACTTGATTAATGTGGGTTGAATCATAGCCCACTCCTTTACAACCTTGAGAATTTGATCTAGTTGTTTTGGGTGATCCTAAAGATATTTCGGTTGTGAGATTGTACCTTGGTCTTCATCATGGAAACTATGATATCAAAATTTGCTAAAGATGGATCTTGCACAACTAGCATAGTGTTCTCATGTGAAGGTTTTGGATTAGAAGTGGAAGCCACTTCTTTTTCTTTTTTGTTTGATTTTCATCTTTCTTCTTCTTCTTTTTGTGCTTTGAAGTGTTGGACACATCTAAACATGGGCATTGAAACAATTTCATGATTCACTGCAAGAGAATACTGACAGTGTGCTTCTTTTTCTTGATTGACAGGTTCTCTTTCAAAGTATCCCACTACGGAGTCATCATCAAAGTTGTCTGTTTGTGGTAAGAAAATGTTCGAACTTGGTGTTGGTACAAAACTAATCTTGGGAGAAGCTTCTATGTGTCCCATAATTCAGTTCATTCTCATATTCTCAGGACATGTGGACCTGGTATGTGCATTAGTCTTATGGAAACAAAAAAATACTACAATGTGTGTAACTTCAATCATTGGTCTTGATGGAGATGTTGAGAACCATGGATAAAGATTTTCTCTCTTTGGTGGGTATAGTTGCTGAACTAGATATTTGATAGAATTTTTTTTTATCTTTCTAGAAGTAATCTTATCATCCTCCAACTTGATGGTGTGTTCTTGCATACTCTTCAACTCTCTTTCTTTTTCCATCTTGAGGAAGAAGGTTATCTTTGATAAAAGAGAATTTATGAAACAACTTATCAGAATCTATGGTGATGGATCGAGTGTAGAAGAAAGTCACGTAAAAAGACAATTAAATCTTGCTAAAAATTCCATCATGTGTTCATTGTGTTCCATCTTTGAATTTTCAAGTTTGGAAAACAACTTATGAATGTCTTCAATGGGCTTGAATCTCGCTAAAAAATTCTCTCATAATCACCTAGCTTGTAATAATGCTTGGCTTCAAGTGATTGAACCAATTGGAAGCATTTCCCACAAGAGTCTCCACAAAGAGACACACTAAAATGTCTTCATATGCCACATGCAAGACGAAGCAAGCCATTGTAAATGCAAAAAAATTGTTCCTCGAGGTGTTGACTTCCATCACCATGAAACTGAGGAAAGTGCTTCCTTGAACCTTTAAGTAACTCATGATTTACTTGAAAAGCCAAAGGTCCAATGTTATTACCCTAAGGTAATGGGGGTGGACATCATTGTTTTCTATCAACGTTTCCAACATTATTGTTGTTATCATCCATTACTTCTAAATGGATTTGGAGGTTCTTCTTGAAAATGATCAAGAACCTCTTGAAAGATTGGCTTTGCGTTGAATGCTTCTACAACATCTTCTTGAAAGGAATTATTTTTTCTCATCCTTGTGTATACTTGGTAAGCCAAGATGAATTATTTCCATGTAGGAGGTGGTAAAATTGGCCTTCTGGCTACATGATCAGCCTTTTCTTCTTCCTTGTCCAGAGTAGTAGTTGTGTTTCTCCACTAAGAAGATGTTGTATTGTTCTCAAAGATGAAACTCCATAAGCTACTAATGATGTATGTTTTCTCTCCTTGAATAAATATGAAATTCAGTTGAATGATGGCAGGTGTAAGACTTGGTTGTTCAACTAGAGCAATAAGATGTCAAATGGTCATTCCCATGTCATAAAAATGTTAGCTTTTTCTTTAAATTTTTATGCCTTGTGCCCCACGGTGGGTGCTAGAAAATTGTTGGTATTACAATTTGCACCTTTGGAGTGTGTATTGGCAACGAACATCTATGCATAGTATTAATTGCTCTTCAAATTAGGAGGGGAAGCTCCCTCTTTTGTTGTTATGTGTAAAAAATAAAGTAATCTAAATTCCTATCTTTTGTACTTAGAGTTGGTAAAGGTACAAGGTTATAAATTCGTTTGCATTGCAACTGAGGTTTTTTTGGTTTCGTAGATCTCAACTACAACTAGGCTAAAACTTAATATCTATCCTATCTCCTCATGAAAAATTAGAGCAAGAGGAATTAGGAGCAATTGGTAATGGTTGATGATAAACTATATCTTAGGATTTCCAAGGAGGCAAGGTGCTTTGTTCGAGGCGTAGGTTGAAATAAAGGTTATTGGAAACAACATCAAATGGAAAGCTAGATCTCATAATTCCCAAGGAGATGAGGTGTTTTGTCCGACGTGTAGATTGAAATATAGATTACTAGAAACAACATACAATGATAATCCTAACCTCTAAATTCCCTCAGAGGCTCATTTCTCTATTCAAGGTGTAGATTGAAACAAAGATTATTAAAACAAGTGTTGATAAACCTTGAAACTTTGGATCAAAGGCTCATTTTTCTTTTGATTTATTTCTTCAAACTCGATCAATGATTACAAAATATTTGGGATGGAAAATGGTACGAAATCATACAAGATGCGATCAACCAAACAAATCTTAGACAAAGAGTGAACCAATATTGACTTGCAAGCTTGATGACTTAATGACACAACAATTTTGTAGTAATAAAAGTTAAACAACAATGAGCAAGGTTGCTCTTATGTATAAAAGCTCAAAGGAGTAGGGAACCCTAAAATATCCTTGAGTTAACATTCAGTTCTTGCCAACATGCAAGATTTATTCCTATGTCTAAATGCAGCAAACCTAACAGTTAACTAGAAAAACTAATCAAGTTAATTGATTCTAAATTAAAATATAACTCCATATGTACATAGGTATCTCCAAAATAGACATGCACAATTGGTGGGACATCGAGTTAACTTTGAAAGAGGCATCAAGTTAACTGTTGTGTCTAATGTCTATCTGGAAAAGGTGGGACATCTTGACTTAGTAGTTCACTGGTTGTGATTACAAGTAATCAACTCCTCCACGAAGTTGTTAACTGACTCATCATCTGGAGGTCATCACATGTCTCAACTGTTAGTTTACTTCCTATCCAAAACTTGAGCAATCAAGAAAATATTTGTGCCCTTCAACTAGTAGTTCACTAATTGGTAACTTTGGCGGCTCTATAACTGGAGTGATGATCTCTGTTTCTTTTGTAGCTTTTCATGATTTGAGTTCCAACTATAGAGTGTTGCACGATGAAACCATGAAGTTTGACTGCAAACACTCTAGCTATGAGAAATGCACATGAGATCGTTGCACACCCAAAGTTCCAATGGTATTCAACCCTCTAAACTAGCCTTGAAAGGCTATCAGATATACGAGGTATGAAACCATATGGTGTAACTAAGGGAATTTTCCTAGGGTTAGCAGATCTAAATTCATAAACATAAAAACCCAAATTGATAATGAAGTGTAAAGGAAAAACATAAAAACAAATGAAACAATCTCACCAAATGTCTTCAATCTCCATGGCTGGCCTCCATTATACCTTCTCAACTTGTTGCAAATATGATGTTGCCCTCATATTTATGTTGACAAATCTAATAACAATGAAAACCCCTAAGAAATGTTGAAGGATTTGAGATGATAATATGCAATACTAAGCTACAATTCAAATGGTAAGCATCTAAAACATGTCTAAATTATGCCAAATGAGATGTAACTATGCCTATGACAAAATGACAATAAAGCAAGAGGACAAGATGACAAGAGTGCAAGAGCTTCAAGATGACATGAGATTGCCTAAAACAAGATTGCATGAGATGAAATTAGCATGAGATGAAATAAAGAGACCAAAATTGCTATTTTATAGAAAATGCAATTTTGAGTGAAGGGCCAAGATTGAAGATTGACAAGTGTCATAGAATCAATGGACAAGATTCAATATGATAAACCATAATCAGGGTTAGGGCAACATTAGGTCAAATTCAAAATAAATGGACAAGATTGATTTTTAGAAAATAAAATCAAGGGTTGACAATGCATGTGACAAGAGATAAGACTGACACAGAAAAAGAGGTGGTTGGAAAATCCAATAATAAATGGAAATTATTTGATTTTTGAGGAAAAAGACTATTTTGAATTAAAAATTAATTTAATTCAAAAGGTGGGACCACATGATAGTAAATAATTAATTTAAATTATTTACTAAAAAGAGGGAAAATTAGAAAGTGGGACAATTTAAATAAATGATTTTATTGAAATTTAGAGGAAAATTCAAATAAGAAAATTAAATAATTAAGATAATTATTTAATTGGAGAGGTGAATAATAATTAAATAAATTAAGAAATTTATTTGATTATGAGAAGACATTAGATATTAATGGCGTATTTAAATAAATAAAATCTAGTTATTTAAATAATCAGGCAGAATTAATGGGCCAAGATAATTAAATAAATTTAAGAATTTATTTAATTATGGAAAGACATTAAGTAATTAGTGATGCATTTAAATAAATAAATAAAATATATTTATTTAAATAATCAAGAGGAATAAAAGACATGAATTACTTAATAATTATGCATTATTTAATCAATAGTTGAAATTGGACTATAAACAAAATATGATAAGACATGATGAATGTGGTCTATGAGTCTAGGCCATTTTTATGTGTCTACATTTTTCCCCTCTTTGTCTTAATGCAACATGTTGCATTGTGACAAAGAAAACAAGTCAAAAATATGCCCTAGTGCAAAATAGGATGAGGAAGAATGATGAGGAGGTAGCAGTATGCCCCCTCGAGAGGACAGTCGGGTTTCAAAAATGCGAGTGGACTCTCAAAAATAGACTAGAGAATGGACAAAGAAGTGTTAGTGCGAAAAAAAATACAAATGATGAAGATGCAAACTAGACAAAATGTTAGAAGGGAAATGAAGAAGGGAGGGATGGAAAAGAAACCTTCAACATTTTCCAAAGACTAATAGATGTTGCTTGAATCATCATTGGGTAGATTATTGTAATGGCCAACAAACACCATGATATGACATAGATCAAGTTGTGCAAGGTTGTACTATCACATAAGACAAGAAATCACAAAAAAGGATGATCGTGACTCATACTAAGAGCACAATTTCCCTAGTATTTTTGTCGTAACCAACCATAAGCATAAAAATGACAAGAAAAACAAGTCATGAAACATTGTTGCTCCTCTAAATCTTGTTAC
Source organism: Sequoia sempervirens (assembly GCA_007258455.2). NCBI lineage: Eukaryota > Viridiplantae > Streptophyta > Pinopsida > Cupressales > Cupressaceae > Sequoia > Sequoia sempervirens. The sequence continues at coordinate 46,092 of VDFB02338880.1, read as the reverse complement.
CAGGACATCCTCAAGGAACTAGCAACATGAATACCAAAAAGACAAGATAAGACAATCATCATGATACATCGCTACTTCTCTAAATCTTGTTATCAGGACATCACTGAGAAACTAGTAACATGACAACCAAAAAAATAAGACAATCATCCTGATACGTCACTGCTTCTCTAAATCATGTTATCAGGACATCGTTGAGAAACTAATAACATGATGAAAAGGCTAAAAAGATGAGACAAGAAAATCACTATGATATGTCAGTGCTTCTCTAAATCCTATTGTTAGGACATCGCTAAGAAACTACTAACATGATGAAAAAGCCAAAGACAAGTGCCAAGTGTTTGCCAAGTGTGTCTGAATGTCAAGTGTTTTGATGTCAAGATGTCAAGTTTGATGATGCCAAAGTGTTGAATGTCAAAGGTTGTCAAATGTCAAGGATGTCATGTTTGATGATGCAAAAGTGTAGAATGTCAAAATTTTCCAAATTCAGGAAGGACACATCCTGGATGATGTCAATGTTAAGAGGATTGATCCTTAAGTGTCAAGAGGATCCCTCGAAATGCCAGGTGATGGTGACGATACCTAGGAAGGACATATCCTGAGGTATAAATGATAGAGGCTATTCTTTAGAAGGACACATCTAAAGAATAACCAAGAGTTGATTGTTTGACCATTTTGATAAAGTTTGACTATGTTGACTACATGTTAGCATTTGACATGCTGATGTGTTTGATGTGTTTATTGAATAATTGGTAGTAGTTTGCTTACTGTAGTTTGGTTGCTTATTTGGAGATGACTTGTTTGACTTGAAGACATTTTGATGTGTGCCAGTGCAGTGTCATGAACCCTAATGGACTAACCTAGTGTGGCCTCGGGGGCTCATCGATACATGGCCTTGCCTACATCATACACTTAGAGACCTTGTAGTTTGACACGACCAACGACTTTGTCTTGATGACCAAATATTGCGCCATGATTTTTATTTTGACAACCTAAAAGGACTGACCTAATGTCTCAGGGACTCAAAGTTAAACCTTTCCTATGTAGCAAATGCGTAGAGACAATGTAGTTCAGACAAATGAAAAAGACTGATTGACATGACAAACTTGACACGAAATGACTTTGTTTTTGGGTTTTTGAGATTATTATGATTTTTTTTATTTCTTCAAGAAATTTTTCAATTTTTATGTCTTTTTTAGGACATTTTATGATGTTTTTTTCTTTTTTAAGACTTTTTAAATTGTCGAGACCATGGGAAATACCCACTATAGCCATATGATAAAAAATTTCCCCTAGTCAGGTCCAAATCTAGCCAATGCAGAAAGGACGTATGTGGGGTGACGGGTAAGTGATAAGCAAGACTTGATGGCAATCATTATCAGCCATGGGGGAAGATATCGGGGGCATTGTGACAGGTGTCAAGGTGGTGTCAGAAAGGTGATTGTTTATTACAAACTGAGGTAGATTGAGTGACAGTAGATGGTAGAGCAATGACCAACTATGCATGGCGTCTATTTGCCAGGTTCTCACCATGGTACTTATCCAAAGTGCTTGTTACTAGGTTTTCACTATTGGACGGATTATTTTTCTTTACTTTTTTTGTCATTTTTTCATTTTTTTTGGTGTCACTAAGACATCTGTCTGCCAGATTTTCATCAGGGTGACGATTTTTTTATGTTTTTCAATTTTTTTGTATTTTTAAGGTTTTCGGCCCAACTTTCTAATGCTATGCATAGAACTTGTGAAGATGTAGACTATTGATAGGATCTATCAATTTTCCACTATCTATAGTAGCCAACTGATATGCTCCATAACCAAAAGAAGATATGATGATATAAGGACCTAGCCAATTTGGTTCGAACTTTCCATATTTTTCTCTATCAACCTAATTTTTAGGATTTCGCATGAGGACTAAATCACCAATGTCAAACCTCTTGACCATGAATTTCTTGTTATAACTATGACAAAACCAATTCTGATATGCCTATAGATGGTTCAGGGAATTATGTCTTCTTTCTTCTAGCATCTCTAGCTCATGTAGTCATGAATATCTATGTTCTTCATCATCTATCAAACCCTTCATGGAGACTCTTAAGTATGGAATTTCAACCTCAATGGGAAATATGGATTCAGCTCCAAAGACTAGGGTGAATGGAGTGGATCATGTAGGAATGTGGATGCTGGTGCAGTAATCCCATAGAGCAGGGTTAAGTTGGATATGCCAATCACGGCCAATGTCATTGACAATATTTTTGAGAATTTTAAGGATGGTTTTATTAGATGCCTCAACTTGAAAGTTTCTTTGTGGGTGATATGACGTGGAGAAATGATGTTGGATATGGAATTTCTCACATAACTCACGAACATCTTGGTTCTTAAATGAACGTCTGCTGTTTGTGATGATGGACTACGGAATACCATACCAGAAAATGATGTAGTTAAGAATGAATTTGAATTTTTTTTTGTTGGTTATGTATGTAAGGTGGATGGCTTCAATCCACTTAGTAAAGTACTTAGTGGCGGTGATAATGAATTTATGGCCATTGGAGGAGGTAGGGTGGATTTTTCCCACAAGGTTGAGTCCCCATTATGTGAAGGGCCATGGAGATGTAATCAGCTGAAGCTCTTATGCTGGAGCATGAATTAAATAACTATGTATCTAACATTGGCGACAAGTCCTAACAAACTCGAGTGCATCTTTTTTTATGGTTGTCCAATAATACCCAAGTCTTGTTATCTTTTTATCTAGACTAGGCCCACTCGAATGAGACCCACATATACCCTCATGTACTTCACGTAAGGTTGTGTGTGCTTCGTTAGTTTCAAGACATTAAAGGAGGGTGTTGTCAAAGCTACGACAGTAAAGGTTGTCACTGACGATGGTGTATTGGGCAGCTTTTCAGATAAAGGACTTTCGTTGATTGTTGGATAGGTTGGGGGGAAGGACTTGGGATTTGAGGTAGTCATAAATTTCTTGGTACCAGGGATAATCGAGACCAACAAGCTTGCATACCATCTCTAATTCGAGAATATCATAGGTAGGGACCATCAACTGTTCTACCAAGAACTCAAATTGTGGCATATTACTTGGGATGTCTAGGAGAGAGCCAATCATAGCCATTGTGTCTATTGCCTTATTTTGTACCCTCGAAACCTATTCAAAATTCACCATGTGGAAGTATGTATGAAAACTGTCGACCATTTGTTTGTAAGGAATTAGTTTCTCATCCTTGGTGTCATAGTCATCATTAACTTGGTTGATGACCATCTAGGAATCTCCATAAACATGTAGTGTTCTGATCTTCCATTTTATTACCATTCTAAGTCTTGTCACAAGTGCCTTGTATTCTACAACATTATTTTTGCATGGGAAAGATATGCAGAATGACTTGGGGATGGAGTCTCCTTAAGGAGTGATAAATAGTATTCCTACCCTCAATCCATGACTAGTATGAGACCCATCAAAGTATAGCCTCCAATGTAACTTAGGTTTTGTATGGAATATGGAATCATCTAAGAAATCTACCACTAATGGGTGATCACTTTGTAAAGGTGAATCTTCCAGTTGTTCTACTATCACTTGTCCCTTTATAGCCTTTTGTTCTACATATTGAATGTCATACTCGCTCAAGATCATGACCCATTTTTCTAGATGTCATGTTAGTACTGAACAACTCAAGAGATATTTCAGTGGGTCAATCTTTGCTACCAAATATGTCATGTGATTCAACATATAGTGTCTCAGCTTTTGAGCAGCAAAGACAACTGCTAGACATGCACGTTAAATGGATGTATAATTTAGCTCATATCCAACCAGTGTCTAACTAATGTAGTATATTGCTCGTTCCTTTTCTTCATGGTCATTTTGTGCCAGTAATGCCCCCAATGTTGAGATTGTTGCAGAAACGTATAAGATCAAAGGTTTTCCTTCAATTGGTGGCATTAAAACAGGTGATGACAAGAGATAATCTTTGATTAGTTGAAAGGCTTCCTGACAAAGGGGATACCCTTGCAAAAAATATATTGAAATGGTTGAAATTTATCAGCCAATTGTGCTATGAAGTGTCTAATAGATTGTACCTTTCCTTGTAATGTCATGAGTTCGCTTATCCCTTTTGGAGGAGGCATGTCCAATATTGCTTTCACTTTGGTTCAATCAACCTCAAGGCCTCTTCGAGAAACTATGTATCCCAAAATTTTACCAGATGTCATGCCAAAGACACATTTCTTAGGATTCAGGAGGACTTTATACTCTTCCAATCTCTTAAAAATTTTGTCTAATACATTCAAATGATCTTTTCTTCTCAAAGATTTATCCAAAAGGTCATCTACGTAATCTACCATTATTTTGTGCATCATGTCATGAAATATCATTTTCATAGCTCTTTGATATGTGGCACCTGCATTCTTAAGACCAAAAGGCATGACATTCCAACAGTATGTACCCCAGGGACAAGTGAATGTTGTTTTATGCTGATCTTTGAGGGCAATACAAATTTGATTATAGCCTGAGAAACCATCCATGAGGGAAAACATCTCATATCCTATCGTGAGATCTACAATGATGTCTATGTTGGGAAAAGGAAAGTCATCTTTTGGACATGCTTTGTTTAAGTCTCAAAAATTTGTGTAGATGTGGATTGGACCATTTGGATTTGTTACTAGTACTAGATTGGATATCCATTCAGCATAATCAATTGAAGCACCCATAAATCTGTAAACAACTCAAAACTCCATAAAGAAGGTTAGTTCATGCAAAGTTACTAAAAGCTCCTATGAAATAATGCATCATGCCTTCATAAACAAGATAACAACACAAACTAATTGAGAGCATAAAATCAAGATACATATCTATCCCATATTGGATTGGTGATTCTTTGATGTGGAAAGAAGCCCTTTCCCAACCCTTGAAAAATTGATGATGCAAATTATAATGGGAAAAATTAGCTCTCAATTGAAGAGAGTAACTTTGCATGAATTGTGGATGGATTGTTGAAGAATGAGGCTCCTACTTATAGAATCTCAAATGCTAAGAGTGCTCAAAAAGAGAGCAATGTGGGATAATGTTTTAGCCAATGAGATGGAGCCACTTGTCACCTTGTGAATGGTTGGAGGATGTGCAATTTTTGGTCAATGTGCCCATAAATGAGATTGGTTGGCCTTTTCAAATTCAAATTTGGCTTGTTGGAGGGAGAAAAGGAGTCTTTAATGCCAAGTGGGGGACATGTAAGAGGGAATTTATTGCCATGTTGGAAGGGACAAGTCAATTTGTTTTCAAATTCAAACTTGAAGAATATTCTTCCAAAGATGCTTTGTTGAGGAAAATGTTGATTTTAATAAATGAATTAAAATGCTTTATTGGTGCAAGTGGGAAAAGCTAGAGGATGTGATGGGTGGTTAGATTAGATTAATCATAGTTTGATTAACTTAGATGATGATCAGGTGTTTGACCCGTTTGACTTAGATTTAGGGATTTAAACTAAATCAAAGGGGGATGAAAGATGATTTCAGACTTAATTAAATAAAGGTTTGATTTATTTCATTAAAAGAATGATGATAGGCTTAAATTAAATAAAGTTAATTTATTCAATTTAAATGGATGATCCTGATTTACCTAATGAATGGATGAATGTGAACTAATTAGGTGCACGATGCTAATTTTACATGTCTACATTTTTCCCCTCTTTGAAGTAATGTACTTGCTACATTGGTTCAAAGAATAAACTTGTTGCGATCAAAATTCAAAAAAAAATTGATTTTTTCGGAAGCCCCAGCGGAAATAAGTACACTAGTACATTGCCCCCTCTAGAGATTGAGTGAAAAAATTCAATTTGAGGGTTGATCTTGTGATAAAGAGGTTCAAGATAGACATATGGATGGTTATGATGATGATGCAAATGAGATTGTTTTAAGATGCATAGAATAACCAATCTATATTATCCTAAACAACTTAAATGATGATATAATGCATGTGAGATGGATGAGATGGGTGATGTGATATGTTATGATTATGAGATTTATGTATGCTAATGATTTGTGGATGCAAGATGGATACAAGATGGGTGCATTAGTGATGTTATGTTAGCACAGAGAAAAGAAAGAAGAAATGAGATGATTTCAAGAGGATCCAACAAGTCCATGATTTGATGAGACTTTATTAGAGATGATTATGATGATAGATGATGATTTTCTTATCAAGGATTGGGATTTTACAAGGGCTACTTACCTTATGTTTGATTACATATGTAGATACGATGCATCAAGGTATAAAGAACCAGAATGGCATTGTACCTAGTGCGATGGAATTTGACTTGACAAATAGATAGGAGTATTCTTGTTCACACTTGACATACAGAAACCTTGCTAGGGCATACCTAACAAAGCAAGTATTCACCAAGTTATATTACAAGAATGTGCAACAAGCACAATAGACAAAAGATAATGATCATTGCCCCATTCCTATCTCTCTAAATCGCTTTGTTTAGACATCATCAAGAGGTCATTGGAATGAGTGCAATAAGATAAATCAAAAGAAAAGATCAAGTACACAAACACGCCAATGTTCTTCATACCTTCAGCCAGAGGGATGTGTTTTAATAGGATAAGAATCCAAGTGATACAAAATGATTCCCATTGTCGGAACGATATATCCTAGGACATGCATTGTATAGGATGATGATGGTTTGATAAGTTGATTGATAGGCTATTGATATAAGGTTGACTGACATGTTTGAAAATGATCAAAAGTTTGATTTTGATTTTAATGGTTTGTTGCTTCAATTTTCATTTTGTGTTTGAAGTTTTCTTTTGCTGATTGTTGTACTTGTTTCTGTTTGTTTTGCCAAAGGATGAAGGTGATGATCAATTTATTATGGATGATTGTTTATTACGGGTGAAGGCGAGATGGGGGTGGATCGATTTTTTCAAATATTTGGATGTTTTTGACATTTTTGGAATGTTTTGAGGTTGTTTTGGTATTTTCAAGATTTTACAAATGTTTTGATTTTTTGATTTTTCAAATGTTTTGGGGCTTTTTGAGATTTTATGAATGTTTTTGGATTTGTGTTTTTTGAATGTTTTTGTGTTTTTGTATTTTTGTGTCTCAAGAACTAATCAAAGATTAGCCTTGCCTACATTTAAGATCAGAGACAACGTAGTTCAAATACCATGTTTTTGATGTTTTTCTGACTTTTTGACATTTATGAATGTTTTTGGATTTTTATATTTTTTGATTTTTTGAATTTTTGCATGATTTTGACAATTTGGAAATGGATATGTGTGATCATATCAATGCTTTGTTTAGGATTTTGTTGAAAACCAAGCTAGGGTTGATTGTTTTGATTGATGAATAGATTATGATAACATTGTTGAGGATACACAACGCAAGGATTTGATTGATCAGGATTGATGACGATAACATTGTTGAGGATGCACAACAATGTAAGGATTGATTTGATCAGGCTTAATGATGATGATATTATTGATGATGCACAAAAATGAAAGGATAGTGTTAAGCAACATAAGGATTGGGAAAGATATCCTGAGATGATGATGGATTGATTAGATTTGATTGATTAGGATTTTGAAACTTGATTTTGGAACAAAATTGTTTTGAATGGTTTGATGTGGTTGAAGGTTGCGTTAGATGCGACTGATATTGATTGTTTGGATTGATGTTCAATGAAAGATGAAGCTTGATAATGAATGTCTTCTGATCAAAATGTACCATGGACTAGTGATTTCGATTTTGGCTCACAAATGTTTGACCAATTTGATTTCACATTTTCCAATGTTCAGATCACCACATAAGTTTGAGGATATAGATCAAGATTTATTCCTGAAGCGAGATCTAAATATATTCCCCCCAATGTCTAGCAATGTATGGAATGTTATGGATGGATGCTTGGATAGGTGTACGGATGGATGGATATGGTAAGCATGCAAATGATGCCAAGGATTATCATGTGATAAGATAAGATGTGCAGATAAAGGATGCTCATTTGGATGATGCTTCATGGCTCAGATAATATTGGGTAGGATCGGATCAATTAAAATGACTCATGTCAAGATATTTACCATAAGCAAGCATAAAGTATGACCAAAACTCATCAAGATCAAGATAACATAGACTATGGATGCAAATGGATATAGATGGATAAATGGTTTATGGATGGATAGATTTATTATGGACAAGATGGATGGAATGTTGGATTTATTATGGATGGGATGAGATGCTTCCACCTGAAATAGTGCATATAGATGCTCAATTCTACACATGATACATGTATTCTAGGTTTTCATCATGGTACCTATCCATAGCGACGCCTATACAGTTTTCACTAGAGGACAATTTTTTTCTTTACTATTTTCAATCCTTTTTCTATTTTTTTTTGGATTTTTATTTATTAGTTTTTTTTGGATTTTTTTTTGAAAGATTTTAAGCTCATGTTGAACCACCTAGTGGTTTCGATGTAGATGCTTATGTCATAATGTGCCATCAATATCCTACTTGAAGAAGTTGTCTTGCTAAGATATGTGCACTTGAATGCATCTTTTGGGATTCTTGATCTGCTTTGTTGATACCATAGTTAACTTTTTCTTTGTGCATACATCGTGATAAAGTGCCTTCGGAATCCTTATGATGAAGGGTTGTTTCCAATACATGGTCAATATGATAATTCGATATCATGCATGGAGACGTGGATGGAGTGTGTTTAGGGATAGGAGATGGATTGGTTGATAGTTTAGCACCTTTGACTCTCCAAACTTGGGAAGATAAGCAATGATGAGTGGATACAGAAGTGTGCATGGAATTAGGACCGACTGCTTGATACACTTTGTACGCCACTTGAAAATTTTTCTTTTGCTTTTCCAGACATCTTTGATGGATACTTTTCCCTTTTTTTATTTTTCCCCATAGCTTCTTTGATTCATGGAGTTTGATAGGGATGATCTTTCTTTGTATTTTTCGGTATCCATTTGTATTTGATTTGTCCATTATTCTTTCCACCTTCTTTTTCTTTGATAACGTTCTTCGTACTTTGATTCAATTCTTTCTTTTGACATTGGTCCCAATTCATGGATGGGGTGATGGGTGGATGAAGATTCATGACGTGGCTAGTTGTAGTATTAGCATCAGTTTCATCATAAGGATTCTCCATTCTACCTATGTTGATGTTTTCTTGAGACATAGTTGCCCCCAGTATTGTGGAAGTAGTATGTTCATGCTTTGATTCCACCTGTTTTGAGAGCTCTTGTTTAGAATGCATTATCTGATAAATGACCATTGCAGATGATGTTATTTTGATGTGTTGCTCTGCTAACCCTGGAATGTCTTGTTTTGTTAGACCTTTTTCTTTGAGTGGATAATGTTGGATATCTTCATACATGATGTCTCTAGTATGAATTTGTTATATATCTGATCTTGATGTTGACAACTTTGTTTGACTGTAGGGATCAATAACTTGCTCTTTTGTGTAATAATGTCAGGAGTAAAGGAATCTTGTTTTGAATGAAGATCATCTATGTGTCCATCCATAGAAATCATCTCATGAGTAGTGGAGTATGTGTTATACGCACATGATCATCATTTGCGACATATTGTATAGATAAGAGAGTGTTCATTGGATCATTGTAGTATCTTTGAGATACAACTTCTTGATCTTGAATGATTTTGGAATTGCTTTCAACATGCTTTGGATCATGTTCTTGACATGGGTCAGTTTCAAAGGATGGATTGCTTATAAAGGATTCTTGGACGTCATCATTAGGAATGGAAAGCGGCTCAATATCCTCTTGATCTTTGAGTGGACTTGGATCAAGCATCGAGTTGAGGGTTCCTTTAGTATCTATAACCATGAGGTCAAAGGGAGTCAACATTTCTTGGAAAGGGCCATAAATAAATTCTTTGGTGAAAGATGTTGGTCATGCTTTGGAATAAATTCTTGAAATATGTCCTCTAACTCATAAGGTGATGTAGAGACATTTTCAACATGATCATTGGTCAATGGGTCATGGATTATGTCAATTAGATCAAATAAATCTAACACTCCTTGAAATAGATCACTAAAAAGTAGCTCTTGATGTATGGTGAGTTGGTCATCGGATGAGGTGAAAAAATCTTCAATGTGCTCATTGATGGATAGCTTTTGATCATTGTTTTCAACAATTGTGGTGGAGAGATTTTCAATGTCTTCAACCATAGAGTCAAGTGATGTTGACATTTCTTGAATTGGATCAGTGTTGGGTATTGTTGGTGTATTTTGATCATGATTGAAAAGTGACTCTTGAAATATGTTGATTTGATCATTGGATGAAGTAGACACAACTTCAAGGTGCTCAGTGATGGATTGATTTTGATCCTTGTTCTCAATAGTTGTGGTGGAGAGATTGTCAATTATATCATTGTCCCCAATAGTGATTATCTTTTGATCAATCAGTTCTTGGATGAGATTTTTTATTCGAATACAACTTGATGTTGTGTGTCCCTTTGTTCTGTGAAAATCACAATGGTGCTCCTCATTATACCCTGGTGGTTTAACTAGGGGTTCTTGATAGCTCCCGTAGATGGGGAGTTTGATGAGATTTTCTTGTACCAATTGTTGTAGGACTAATTCAATTGGTCTTCCAAGTGGTGTGTATTTCTATTTGTTCCCTTGTGAGATTTCCACTTTGAATTGACCTTGTGGTGATTGATTTTGGAGATGCGGTGATTGGTCTTCAAGATGTGGTGATTGATCTTTGAGATGTGGGGGCTGAATTTGTTGATGTGGTCAATCTTGACATTGGAGATATTGTTTTTGATGTGGTTGTGGACACAACTCAATGCTTTGATGGCATGGGTCAACCAAAGGAAGGGTGTACTGATTTTGGAGTGAATATATCTCTTGGCTCAATAATTCAATTAATTTGGCATGTGAAGCAAGTTTTTCTAGCGAAATTTGATCTTGATTCTGATTTTGACTCCCTTAATATAATTGATTTGGCTTTTGTTTAAGTAGATTTGGAATGTACACTTGTGGTGTTTGCATGGGATCATGGACAAATTGATTTTGGACAATGTTCTGACTTGGGATGATGTTTAGATTTGGCATTATAGGTTGAAATTGAACATTGTCTTGATTTAGGTAACTTTGATTTTGGATGGTGTTACCTTGACTTAGATCAATACATGGAGTTGTTATCATTGTTTTTGGACTTTGAACAACATTTTTGTGATTCACAAACATATCTACCCCAAATTTTTCCAGGTTTGGATTCAAAATGTTCATGTTTGGTAAAGTTGTACTTGGTACATTTGGCATGTAGGGATTTGATGGGATTATGTTGTTCATTTGAAGGCTCATGCATTGGGTGTTTGGTTGACAAACTTGTAGGTTTGGATTTAGATCTACCATCGGGAAAGGTGTTCCAATATTTTGACTAGGCATACTCACATTTGTTGTACCATTGAGGTTTGTGGGAGATAATGATCCTATGTATGGATTGTATAAATGTGAGTGTTGAAAATCAATTGGCATTGTATGGCTTTGATAGTTCAGTTGACTTGGATTACTCATGATGTATGGATCAAGTTTATATTCTATTTTCTTCTTTTGTTTTGACCTTCTTGCAAAAGTGACCTCTAAGGTGTTTAGGACCAATGATGAGATGAAGGATGAAAAGGGGTGAATGATATGGGTGTTGAACGTTTAGGAACTTTGGATCAATGCTAGACTTAGGGTTTGATTTTGATTGGTTTGATTGGATTTGGATAATGAACTTGTAAACCCTGAGATGTTAGATGTGATCTTTAGGAAAAACTTGTTCAAAGAGGTGATAATTTAACTGTGTGTGGAAGGATTCATCCAAACACACCTTATTAAACAAGTGATTTTGATTTAGTTTAGGGATGTACCCAAGTCTATAAAAATGATGTTTCCCAGAGCTCTAAAGTTGTTTGTGAGATGGATTTTGATAGATGTTTGGGATGGATGAAGGCTTTATTTTTTATCCTAAGAGACTTAGAGAGACTTTGTTTACTAGACCAAGATATTGAAGAACATGATTTTCTCTAAGATTAGTTCAAACCAAAAGACCAATGTTTTCTCAAAAGACGATAAAAAGATAAACAAGCACATGTTTGGGGTTTGATTGATTTAATCTTGGTTAATGACTTTCTTTTACCACAAACACACTTCTTGCTTATTTTTCTAACTGAATGTCTATGTCTCAATTCCTTTTCATTCCACAAGATTCATTATGTGAAAATAAAGGTTCCAAGAGCATAGTTTCCTATTGTTGACTTTAGTAGGAGAAAATTGAGATGAAATCCAAATACCTAGAAACCTCTAAGGATATGAATCCCAAGGGCAAGCAAGGGCATAAAAATTCATTCAAGGATATTTGCTTCTCCTAAAGGGTTTTGAAATTTGAATGATTTCTTGAATGTTGGTTTCAATTTTTTGGATCCAAGCACTGTGTTTTCAAACTAACTCACAAGCAATATAACATCCTAGCTCAATTGGTATGTTTTTCTTGGTGGGCTTGTCTCATGCCCTTCGTAGTAGAAGAGATTATTTTACATGCAACCAAGGAAAAAATATAAAGGTATGTTAAGAATGAAGTCTTAACCTCTATACTTTAACCAAGATCAGGCATGGAAAGTAACTTCTTGAAATCTAAGTTCCAATGCACCACTTTGATAACTCATTGGATGGACTGGTTGGCTACTACAAACAAGGTTCTTAATGATGGGACATCGGGGACATGGCACCTTCCGAGTGTCTAGCAAGCCACTAAAGGCTTTAATCAATCCTACTAGGGGAACTTATACTTTTTACAGTAGTACCCTATTCTGAAAGATACTGTACGGCTAAGGCCTACATACGATGAGGACTTGGCAGTTTAGTCTTATCCATTTATATACCGGCCCAAATGAAAAATCAGTTGGAGTCTCCTTTGAGTTCTCCTTTTGGATGTGTCTCTTAGGGAGGCCCCTCTAAAGGTAAACAATAGCAAGCAAGAACATCCGTAGTTTGATTAACCTTCATTTAGAAACAAAGGGATAACACGCGTGATATACCTAACTCATACTCGCAAGCTTTGTTTTTAGTTGCAAAAATGAAGTGTGGAGGCAATATTTTATGCAACTTAATGTCATCAAAAAGAATTTTGATTCTCAACATCGTTGTGAAGCACGAGAGAAGCGCATATGCCTTTTTAGATTAGATTATTTTGCAAAAAAGATTACAAAGCATAAAAGACACATGTTTGTTTTAAGTCTTTCAAAGAACTATTGACTTCATTTTTAAGCACCAAAGTAAATGTGATAGTTTGTCTTGTTCAATTGTTTAAATCCAAAACCAACTTTAGTTTGTGTCCTAATGTTCATTTTAATCCTTTGTAGTGAAAATTGAAATGTTCTTTTTAGAACCCAAAAGTATGTGAGTTGATCTAAAAGAGAAAACTAAAGCGTAGAACGGAAGCTCCTTAAAGCATTTAAAAACGCCTAGTGGATCTCAAGTTTGACGCTCAATTCTTCAACTCCAATCTTTCTTTTGTTCTTCGCTTGATTCCAATGTAAACCTAACTTGCAAACATTACAATGTAAAATCTTAGAAATAATATTTATTAATACAAAATGAATGCATTCTCTGATACTTTTATTGCAGGAGTTCCTCTTCCTTAAAAATTTATTAAAAAGTCTAAATCATGAATTGATAATCTCCTAAATGAATGTTAGTTCACAATTAAGTTTGATTAATGATGATTTTTGATGTACGCTAGTCCACAATAAAGCCTCCTTGTATATCATTCTTCTTCAATCCCATAAAGCCAACTCAGTCAATAGATAAAGAAGTCAACAAAAGACTAAGATTAATTAGAAACAAAAAACACTAAAACATGAGAAATTAGAATAAGATTATTAAAATCAATGCCATCAAAAAGACTAAGATCTCTAATCTCATTTTATTTTAAAAGGAAACACGTTGGAGCAATTACGAAAGACACTAAAAACATCTTTAAGACTAAGTGTGTTACTGTTAAGATGTGCAACCATAAAACATTGACGAGATATAAAAAGGAAATTATGACAAACTGAGATGGAAACTTAGAGAAGTGACAAGATTGACCAATAGAATAAGCTTAGTAAAGAGACCAAACAAGAGGTTGATGGTGCACAAACTTGGAGGTTTATTTGAACAGCAAAAAAACTTTATGGTGCATGCATTTATGACCTTATTTTCTCATGTATTCATTTATTTTGAGCACAACATCTGTTTTGGGATATCATTATGGGGACATGTTGACGTGGTTTTTATGACCTCACCAAACAGCAGAACAAAATAGTCCGAAGGCTACTCCGTTCTCTCTTGATCAAAGTATTCCGTGTGCTAAGATTGCGAGATAGATCACACGTTCAACTCCAAGGTTCTGAAATACTTGGAACACCCTCAATTGGTTGATGTGTATTGTTGTGTTCTTACAAGGGGACTTACACAATTGTTCAGGCTTCTTGCAGTTAACAACAGATAGATGATTCGAAGGGGATTTTGTACATATGATTTGGCAATATAGTTCATTTTCCTAAAGCTAATCGGAAATATGCAGAAATTAAAGGAGTGTAGGGCCTAAGAAACTTATATTCTATTCTAAATGCAGGATATGTGGAGCTCAATTTTGGCAGACTTCAACCAAATTTCACCTAGCCTCACGTCGGACAGCCTCAGCAAAATCAGTGCAATCTTCAAAGGGATAGAAAAAGATGTTCAAATTATAATTTGGCATACATACACCATCAGAACGACGCATATAAGTATACAAATCACAATCGAAGTTAAACTTAAGATAATTTCTAGTCGACCACACAAGGCAAACTTATCATCAACAAGCCGCTAGTGGTATGGAATAGAAAGAAGCTACCTCAATAGAACACCACACATCAAAGTAAACTACTTGCATGAAAATTAAGCTACTTAGATTTGAAAGGAAGAAGAGACCTTGCTAGCTATTCATGACAAGATGAATTCCACCATCAATGAAAAGATCTATTATCATGAAAAGTGTTACACAACAATCTCCACAAAAAATTTCAAAGGGAAAACTTTCTTTCTTCTCCACTATGCAAAATGTCTACAATGCTCTACTCTCTAGCCTCTAAGCTTTAACTCAACTCTGATTCTAATCTCTATTCCAATCTTCTAATGCATTACAAATGAGGGGGACTCCCCCTTTTATAGATAGCCTGGTCCCAAAAGATGGCTAGGGTTACAATCAATAGAGTGGCCAAAATCGCGCCACCTCATCCCTAACCCTAAAAACTGCCAGAATGGGGAGTGGTACATTAAATGAATCAAAGATTCCCACTCACTCCCAAAAATAGTAAAGGCAATAAATTCCCACAATCAGTCTTCTAGAAGATCCTCATCCAGCAGTGCGTTCCCGTTCTCCTTCTCTCTGGCTACAAACTCAACGAACCTGCTGAGTACAGCCTCAACCTCCTGAACTGAAATGGGTGGAATGCAATCTAGCTGAAACTCTAATACTATGACTGAATGCTCATGCCTTGTACAAGATTTTCTCCAAGCAACCAAGGAATCTTGCGTGCTCTGAATCAAACTGGAGAAAGTAGAAGTGTTCTCGAAATCATCCTGTACGAAGGTCCTAACATCTGAAAAGAAAGGCACCAGCCTACCCCTCAAATTATCAACATTAACTTCATCTGGATTCAACCGCCTAGCAAATATGGCCTCGAAAGTATTCTGAACTCCATCAATGATATTGGCCATAGCCTTATGTATCATGGCTGAATCTGCCTGTGCAGCATCGAAGAAACCACATCCCGTGATCGTTGAAGAATACCATCGAGAGAAATCATATCGGTCATTCTCCTGAATGACATCTCCATCAATCAATAATCGCAACGGAACATGCCTCAATGCCTCAAGATGCTAAATTACTTTGCTCTGATAGACAGAAGCATCCCCCCAAGCATGATCAACTGCCTCCATCTGTGCCAAAATACTGGAAGCCTGCTGAAAAGAAAAAGCAAGGTCCTCCATAAACTTTTTTGTCTCAGCACGAACTCCTGTGACCCACTTGTCTGCTTCCTGTGCCATCTTTCCTAGCTCCACCAAGCCACTGATTGACTCTCTAGGTATTTCTGTTGGAGGCTCTATCACTGGAATCTCCTGCCCTCGAGAACGAGACAACTGTTGTACATATCCAATCAAGGCCTTGTGTTCTCTTTTCAATATTTTATACTTTCCTTCCTTCTTGAATAACCTATCTTTGAGGGTGAGGTAGGAGTTGTCACACTCCTCTACAATCTGTGCACCAGTGGGGCGTCCTAAATCCAAATTCATGACCACATAATTCTCAGGAACTGCTTCATTTCGGTCACAATCAACTTGAGGCATGACAACGTGAAGGGTGCGAGAGCCATCCCCTTCAATGGAGATTTTTGAAAATTTTCCTTGCCTTCTTCTTCTGTGGAGGTGCACTGATCCTGTTCAAAAATTCTTCCATCTCAACTGCTGGATCAAGCTCCTCGCTGGGGCTTCTTCTCATTCTATCCTTAAGCCAATCGAGCACAGCGTACTGTCTATCAAAGGGTTGTTGTTCCTGTGCTTCTACCTCTCTAACTTGCTCAACCTCTACATCATTCTGGCGAGGCTCATTGTCCTCAAGTGGCTGGGTGTCTCCTGAAACTATATCATCATCATCATTCATAGCTGCCTCTAACTCCTGCTGAAATTGAGGGTCAGCAATAGTCCCCTCATCATCCTGCTGATCAACCCTAATAGGTGCGTTGACACTCTGGCCAACCGACTCTCTCCATGGAGGCTAATTATTATCTTGTACTGCTTGCATCTGATTCAGTGCATTCCTTTGATCAGCGAACAAAGAAACCTCCTGTATACTTGGAGAACGTGTCTCCAATCGTGTGGGTGTTTCTACTGCAACTCGTGTTGGTTCTGGCTGAACGGGCTCCTGTCGAACTAGCTCTTTCTTTTTGGATTCTGGACCTCATGTGATCTATTTCTTTCTACCAACGGTGGGTGTCTTGTGATCTCCCATCAAATTTTAAGTCAAGGAAATTGACCTACTCTTCAACCTGTTCACTCACCTATCAACCCATGCCCTAGTGAATGTCAGGACTGGGATAGAAAGTGTATCCAAATCTGCAACCTCAGGTTCTGACCAATCTGGGAGCGGAAGTGGGGTATCTCTCACTGCTGCATAGTCTGGATGCACAACATCCATATCCTTGTTCACCTGGTCTGGAATCAGAACAACTTCGCACTCCCTAATCAAAGTAATTGGCAACCGAGAGAACATTCTTTTCCTAACTTCAATCTCATCTGATGCATCAGCCTAATAGTCCTCAATATTTGCTTTGTGCTTAAACTCCTCTGACAAAACCCATTTGATGTTATGATGTGGATCATAGTGTTGTCGGCTGGTGTGATATGAGAAATGATAAAATTGAAGCTCACTTTCAACCTCTCTAGCTGCCTGTATTGAAGGACACACCTCATCCGAGTTGCCCATGACAATTGGGAATTCAATTCCTCCCTTCTTTTTCTTCTGAATCTTATCATAGGCAAGCAATTGCCTAGATATCTCTAGCATTAATATTCTATCCGTTGGGTACTTAGGCAACCTATATGGGTACGATGAAAAACCTTGCAGCCTTATGTAAGAAAACCTTGGAAACTGTATAAACCAGCACCCATACCTTTCAATCAGCTCCTGGGCTTCCCTCGAGATTCTGTGGTGTAATCGCTCCTGAAGCAATCTCGTGATATGCATGGTGAAGGCATCGTTGACACACTTGTAGTGGGTGGTACTCGCCAGGTGCAATTGTGGACAAGCATCATAGATCTTGAATTGGTGAGAGCCACAACCAATAGGCTCTTTGTAAGAGATCCCTCTGTACTTCATCATAGGAGCCAACATATAGATGATGTAAGAGCTCATGTAAAATGTCTTCGTTCTTCTCAAGCTCAGGAGTTGTTCATGCAAATTATCACTGATCATCTCGGCCCAATTGACGTAATCCTTCCCTTCTAGCACAAGGTTGATGTAGTAAAACATCCAAGGCTCAAAAATAAATGATTGTGGGCAACCACCAACCCTACTCAGCATCATAATGAGGTCACAATATTCTTGCTTCAAGTCATCCGCTATGATTTGCTTCAGCAACTTTGTATGAGAAGGCTTGGGAGTGCTCATCCAGTGAGTGTTGATTGTCTCCGTGCATCTCTTGAATGCAGAAGCATACATTCGTTCAGCTCACTCTCTGGACTTGTAAACCATGTTCTTGTGCACCGGGATCCTGAAAGCTTCACCAATGGCTGCCAGAGTAAGATTGGCTATCACTTGGCCATCTGATGACATGATCGATCAGTGTTCCTTCTCATAATAATTGGCACACTCCATCATCAGCTCCGAACACTAAATGGCTGATGGGAAACCAGCAGCTGCATATAATCCACTTCGAACAATGTTGTGCGAAGTGGTCGAAGGTCGATGATTTCCAATCCCCAACATCGTGTTCTTGAAGGTCTCTAGGTTGACAGAGCCCAAGTTGGTATCTGTCAGCTTGCCCAACTTTGAAATGAACTTTGACTCTGGCATGAACGTTTTGCTCAGCTTCTTGATCACAACCTGTCTGGATGCACCATTGTTATCTTTGCCAGTCGCCCTTGCCTCAGCCATCTGCAAACGATAAACATTCATTAGCCAATTAATTTATAAAATAAAATAAGACATTGTGTAGGGGCTGCAGTCGACTTCAAGAAGCTGCAACAACTTTTCTTATTTGCAAACCTCAGCTTCTTCTCCAATAAATTCGAGCCTCAACACTTAGAAGAATTTCTAAGTAGGCTCCAGCCTTAGCAACTTCAATCTGCAACTTGAACTTCTATAAATTCGTATTTCACATCAGCAATCAGCAATTAGAAAGTTCGCACTTCTTTAAATCAGCAAGCTCACACCTTGGTAAATTCGTACTTCTTACTTGGAAAATGCACACTTCACAGGCTTCAGCAACTTTGAATACTTCAGCAAACTCCCCTGTGAAATTCGAATTTCTCCACTTCAGATTTTGGAGACCAACTCAAGTCAAGTTGTCCCTTCCAGCTTTTCTTCTGCAACACTTCAGCCTTAGCAAGATTTTGAACTTCAAGCCTTAGCAATTCTCAGCAACAAATTTCAGAGCAAATTCAACTTCTTCAACTGTGAAAAATAAGTGAGGAACTTCTTCATTTTATAGTCTAAAATCAAATTCTAGAAGGAGCCAATTATAGCCAGTACATTTAATTTCCACTACTCCACTTCAAGAATTCGAATTTTCCCTCTCTGGTATTTCTAACACTTGTCTCTCGACATCAGGAATCTTGCTCTTCTAGAAGCTCGACTTTGACTGGCATCTTTGAATTTATTTTCAAAAAAGTTTAATTTAAGTTCATCTTTTTAATTCACCAGTCGAAACTTTATCACTTGAATTCGAATTTAACTTCTCATCAGCTCTGGAAAATTCATCATCAAAGAATTCAATCAAAATCGTCTAGGCAACTCACTTCAAATTCATCATTCAAATCACTTTCCTGTCAAGAGTCGTTTTATTCAAATTTTCCTTAGAGAATTTTAAAATTTTCCCTTAGGAAAATTCACAATTTGAGCACTAATTAAATTCTTCACTGAAAAAGTGTTGGTGAAGTGTGGAAGACATGGAAATCCATCTATCATCGCAAATGTTCAGTACCCAGAAGAGAATTTTCTTCAGAATGCTTCGAATCCATGGGTGCCCAACGAGCGGGTTCATTTAATTTTTAAATTTTGAACCTTAGAAAATATTATTTCATCTAATTAAATCCATTCTTCGCCTGTGATCATCCTGTGTTGCTCCAATTTGAGGAATTTGAATTCATCCTACATTATCATCATTCTCTGACTTCACCACTGAGAAAATTTGCCAGTGTTCGAAGAAGAAAATTCATCATCCCGAGTTCTAGGCGTATTTTCTAAGGGAGAAAATATTTTTGCCTTAGAAGATTTTAAATTCTCTTGCACTTTGAGAATTTGCCTTAGAAAATTTTTATTCGTTCGCCAGTGGTGGAAATTTTATCAACTTCACTTAGAAAAAGTTTATTCATTCCTAGCACATTTTACTTCTCACTCACCACTTTGCATTTCACTTCACACTAGGAAAATATTCATTTGAAGCTCCAACGCCTTAGCCATATTTTATTATTTTTATTTTTATCACTCAACATCTTGGGCGCATATTACTTGAAGAGGGAATTTGAAACCACGCCTAACATTTATCTTCACCACCTCACACATATTACCTTACCTTGGCGCATTTCACACATATTACCTTGGGCGCATCTTACACTTGAAGAGGGACATCTAACTTCACCACGCCTAACATCTTGTTTTCACACTTCACACACCTTAGAAAAATTCCCTAACACCTACCACCTTAGGCGCATTTGAGACTTGAAGAGGAATAACGCCTAGCATTCACCTTTGTATTGACCACGCCTTGAAGTATCTTTTACCCCATTTACCACCTTACATTCACTTCTACCACCTCAACTTGGGTGCATTTGAGCTAGGCAAGAGGATGACCCTTCAACTTCTATTTTTTTGTCCTTACTTGACCTCATTTGGGCGCATTTCCATGTAGGTGAAGGATAAAAAAACTTTGACTTGTTTGACCTCCTCCTTCTTGAGCGCATTTTGGCATAGCTGGTGGATAACTCTTACCACGTCCTTTGTGACCTTTCACCTCCCTCTTTTTGTCTTCACATGCATGTCTTTGGGCGCATTTTGCCTATGTAGGAGGATGAAAGTCATTGACTCCTTTGACCTTCTTCTAGAATTGGCGCATTTCACCCCCTGAGAAGGATGGGCGCATTTTGATGGTGGTGGTGGATATCCTCACACTTAGAAAAAATTTCAACTTTCCTTCTTCAAGGTGGGCGCATTTTGCCATGCCTCCAGGATGAAGAGTGTTGACCTTTCTTTGATTTTTGCACTTTGGGCGCATTTTGGCCTAGGTGAAGGATGAAGCTTGTAACTTAGAAATTTTCCATGCCTCCCCATCAGCTTGGGTGCATTTTTCCATGGTTGCAGGATGAAGTTCCAGACTTGGAAATTTTCTTCGTTTTTGCCAATTTTCGTGCCCTGCTATTTATAGTAAGCCCTCTGGATTTTGCATCTCTGAAGTTCAGAACGGCTTGAAATTTTGAACACTGCATCCTCATGACCTTATTGTCCTATCGACACTGCCATTTTTAGTCACCCTGCTATTTTTAGCCCATTTCTGAAGGTGGTTTACTATAAATAGTAATTGCTTGTTTCTAATAGCTCTACTGCTCCGATTGACTTGAAATTTGAATGAGGTGCTCCTCACCACGTGACCTGACTACTGACATCAGCGCATGCACCTGACTTGCTATTTTTAGCCTGTTTCCAAATTGACTTACTATAAATAGTAAGTGCTCCGTTTGACTTCAAATTTTACCAGCAGATAGCCTGAAGGATGCTGATCGCGGTGGTTTACACCGGTTTTCAAAAATTATGAATTTTTGCCCCTCTTTTCAAGTCTCGAAGCTGGAAACCCTAATTTTCTCTGCATGTGTATCAAATGGTCTCTGTTTGCCTTTATTTCTGCTGCATTGCGATCAGTGCGTGATTCTGAATTGCTGGGAGGTGGCTGTCGGGACATACCTGCTAAAAATAGTAAGTTCCTTACTGAGTGATTATCTCCGTTTGCATGTCACACCATCGCAAAGCTCTTGAAAAACCCAGAAGGAATCATCCGACATGCAAACCCTGAAAATAGCCTTGAAAGGCTGAACTCTGAAAGTTGTCGTCTCGTTTTGCATGTTATACCATTACGAAGGTCTCGAAAAACCCAGAAGGAATATCTAGACATGTAAAGAAAAACTCTCCATCTGAACCCTGAAATTTGTCCTGGAAGCTAGACTGCTAAAAATAGTAAGTTGTTTGTTTTCGCTCAAATTTTGCACGCGAGCAGCCTGAGGTGCTCTGAATGCTGTGTGACTGTCAGAATTTCAAAAATGCTGACGAATTGCCTATAATTTCACACTTACTAAAAATAGTAAGTACCTTACTGAGTGATCACTTGCTGAGAGCCTGTTGGAAGCATACTGACAACAACGTCAAGCTCTGTTTTCAATTTATTCGCTTTGTTCGACCTCGAACTGACCAGGAAAGATGAAACCCTAATTTTTAGACTTGGTCAATCTTCATGCTAAGCTCAGAGACGGGCACAATTCTCGAAAGGCATACATCAGAAAAGAGACAGAGAAGGAGAGAGAGAGAAAAACCCAAGCCAAAAGACCAGAATGGAGCAAAAATTAGGGGGTCCCCATTTTGAATGGGGCGATGTGTGAAAAGGTCACAACAGGACAGGCGCCACCGCCTTTCACATGGCTTGGTTCTTATGCTATGAATGATAGAGTCCTGAATATTAAATTTGCTTGTGAATTTTGGATTTTGGCTAAATAAATCTTATTGCTGCTACTTTTTCAAATATGGCTGGTGCAATTCATCTACTCACCCAGCTATGCCAATAGAAATTTACAATCCATTAGTTTAGTGATGCAATCAATAAAGCCATTTTCAAATCAAATTTCTAGAAATTGAAGATAGAAATCAAAATAAAAGCTAAGACCAACTGCCTGATTTGTACCGCCGCCATTGTCAGAAAGAAATTTGACCTTGATCATTGATGTAAAAAATTTCCCACTTAAACTTTCAAACTGGAAGGCAATGCCCATTCATCATTTTGAGGTGATCAAGACATGAAAGATAGCGATGTTAAAAAACATCACCACATTGAATGATAACTTCCTTGTGTAGATCAAAATTTATGCATTGGACGATTTGAGTCCACACCACATATGCTAGAACAAATCCGCAAGTTTCATGTCTAAACAAATGGCTTGGACACTAGCAACCTACACGTGTGATAAGTGTGTAGGCCTAGGTGTGGGAGATGCACATTTTTCTACCTCTAAAACTACCCATAGGGGAAAGCTTTGATTTCTTCCAAGTGAGTGTTAAGATGCACCTTTATTGCCTCAACCATGCGCGGTTAACCTTTGATCACCACTCAAATCAATCCATCGATAGGCATATTGAATTCAATTTGTAGTAGATATGGCTATGCCCCCAACAAGTCTCTTTAGGCATTCTGTGTGATCCTTGGAGAGATCCTCAGTGTATGGAACTTCAACATATGGCCATCCCTGTTGGTGTAATCACTATCATCTAATTGTAAAGCATAGAGTATATGCACCTTTCTACCCCTAATGTGACAACAGTTTCTACTACTGTCCTCTCTCAAAAAGGTATTTGAGGCTCAGAGAACTAAAGCACCAACCTTCAGTACACAAAGTCAAATGGAGGTATCAATAGAAGGAAAATTTGAATCATCTAGTAGCAAACCTCATGCACGATTAACAAAGTAAATTTAGACATAGCTAGAATGATATTGGATGAAAAAACAAAAAAAAGAAATAGCAGAAAAAAAATCGAGAGGCGCGGTTTAATATTTGGCATACTTGAGTGTCTTGCACAGGTGTAGATTTTTATGGTAGACAATAATACTAAAAAAAATGATATTGCAGTTATTCGATTCTTTTTTTTTCCTTTTGAATAAAGATATAAAAGATGCTTGGATATCAAAACTCATTCAACCTTCCATGTTATGTGGATGCTTAAATATCGTGCCCTCCCAATGATGGTCGAATAGCACAATAGTTAAGTTGTTTAAGATTACAAAAAATGGCGATCTAGTACTTACTTTTAAAGAAAAAATGTTAAATGAATTTGCATGAGAAAAAAAGGCTGAGGTACATGAATAGCATTACAAAAAATGTCAGCAACAACGGCCAAAACCCAATATTGAGAATAAGATACTATCCTAACATTTTTTCTTTTCTTTCTTCTTTTTCTGACACTGGTGAAAATTTTGATAGGGTAGAGGTGCTCTTTTGTGGATAAAAGGTGGGTTACTACTAATCAAAGACGTATCAAAATAAGGCAAAGGCAATTTTTTGGAATGGTGGGATTCTGATAAGATTTGGTTTGATTTATTTGGCAAGAGAAATGCAGGATAATGTTTTAGCTAATGAGATGGAGCCACTTGTCACCTTGTGAATGGTTGGAGGATGTGCAAGTTTTGGTCAATGTGCCCATAAATGAGATTGGTTGGCCTTTTCAAATTCAAATTTGGCTTGTTGGAGGGAGAAAGCGAGTCTTTAATGCCAAGTGGGAGATATGTAAGAGGGAAGTTATTGCCATGTTGGAAGGGACAAGTCAACTTGTTTTCAAATTCAAACTTGAGGAATATTCTTCCAAAGATGCTTTGTTGAGGGAAAATGTTGATTTTAATAAATGAATTAAAATTCTTTATTGGTGCAAGTGGGAAAAGCTAGAGGATGTGATGGGTGGTTAGATTAGATTAACCATAGTTTGATTAACTTAGATGATGATTAGGTGTTTGACCCATTTGACTTAGATTTAGGGATTTAAACTAAATCAAAGGGATGAAAAATGATTTCATACTTAATTAAATAAAGGCTTGATTTATTTCATTAAAAGAATGATGATAAGCTTAAATTAAATAAAGTTAATTTATTCAATTTAAATGGATGATCCTGATTTACCTGATGAATGGATGAATGTGAATTTTATTTATAAAATGAGTGGATGAATGTGAACTAATTAGGTGCATGATGCTAATTTCACGTGTATACATCAATAGACCATATGAATCCTGCATCTAGTAGTTTATTGAGTTCATCTTTGACTAACAGGGTGATCTGAGGATGCATTTTGCATAGCTTCTATTTTACTAGTTTTACTTCTTGCAGTAGTGGCAAATGGTGCAAAACTAATTATGGATCCAACCCAGGCATATCAGTATATGATCATGTGAAATTAATCTTTCGTTCTACAAATAATTTGTGAAACTCAAGTTTCTCTTCTTTTGTCAAGGATGCCACAAAGAAGACCATTTTGGGATCTTCTATCATTGATATGTTGACTTCTATGGTATCCTCTACAAGCATTGTTGATTTCTCTTTCAGTCATAGGAAGAAATTCCAGTCCTCCATCTTTGGGAACCTCAGAGAGGTTTTCACCCACAAATACATCCTTTATTTTTACTTTTTTTTTGTCAGAAGGTGCCTTTTAGTTTTCACCTAAATATGTTTCATTTTTTGCTTTATTTTTATTTTTCATTTTGTGACTAGAGGATGGAGCAGTCTCCCCAAAGTAAGCTGCACAATATAGGTTGATAGAAAATCCAACCTTGTGATCACCACTGGGTATTCCCTCACGTAGTCCCATAAATTCTACAATGGCCTCATCATTCTAAAATATGTCCAAGACTGGTGGGTCTTGTTGGTCCCAATCAATTAGTTGTGGGTAGACTAAGGATATGCCATCATTAGTGTTGGTGAATTTTGGGGAGGATGTGGAAAGCATGCAAATAGATTAGAGACATTGAAAATAAAGTTGTCATCATCCAATTCCCAAACGGATTCTATCCAATATTCTCCCTCACTTGTTTCATATTCATTGCCAAAATAAGGTACAAATGGACTATCACTATGGTCAGCAGTGTAATGTGACAACTTGTATGAATCTAGATGATGGTCAATAAGTTCAGATGGTTGGGCAGATAGGTCAGGTGTATGGCTAACAGGACTAGAAGATGGCTTGGGTTTGTCATTGTTCCTTGGCTCAAAGGGTCTATCCCAACTTTCTTGTTTCCTTGGGAGCTTCAGATTGTCAGCTGTGTCAATTTTAAATGTTTTCTAAAATCTTGGTTCAGAGGTAAGTTCTCTAGGTTCAAGGAACAAGTCATCAAGGCAACAGTCACTTATGGATTGTTGGGAGCCATATTCCCACTCATGGGAGTGAGTTTCAGTAGGGAATTCCTCAATAGTCTTGACACTTTCTA
This sequence comes from Sequoia sempervirens, assembly GCA_007258455.2. NCBI lineage: Eukaryota > Viridiplantae > Streptophyta > Pinopsida > Cupressales > Cupressaceae > Sequoia > Sequoia sempervirens. Next base: position 20,099 of record VDFB02338880.1, on the reverse strand, counting down.
AAGCATTCACGCTCTCACTCGAAAGTACATTGGTACGTCGATCATCATTTTCGGGTAGACCATACCCTAACCCAAGATACTTTGGTCATTTGGAAGGTTCTATGGGCTCTCTTTGTCTAGTTTTATTTCTTCCATGGCCACTAGTTCAATCATAGCCTTTAGCCTTCATCATGTCATATCATTTTCCATATTTCTTAACTGGTAATAGGGGTAAGTCTTCTATTTCTTTATAGATCCATCCTATAAAATTGGCAATGTCCTCATTGTTCATGTCTCCCCATTTTATGAAAACAATTTTTGGTGAAACTTTGAAGATTTCTTTAGGTTCCATTCTAAAGCATAGTCGACCATAGACCTTAGGAGACTTGGGTATTGTTGTGATACTATATGCCATATTCAATTTGAATTCTCTGAAGCCTAGGTCTTGGATCTTAACAATGGACTTAGCCTTAGGAAGTGAGGAAGATGATAATGGGGTGGAAGATGTGGATGGAGTGGATGTAGATGATGATGCAAGTGTGGACAGGTCAATGAATTTGTAAGAAGAGTTAGGAGCTTCCCGGTTGATGGGAACTTGATTATCGGAGATACCCCTTAGGTTGGTACAATATTGAAAAGGATCGGGATCTCCATATATGGTGATTTTTGTATCTCCAAAGGGAAACTTTAGGCATTGGTAATAGGTGGATGGAACAACTTTGAGCGCATGAATCCAAGGTCAACCAAGTAAAATTCTATAAGGTAATTCAAGATCCAGGACTTGGTAAGTTGTATCCACAATGACTAGTCCTTCTCTGATGGGAAGAGTGATCACACCATGAGAGGAATGTTCTTCGTCATCATATACTTTTATGACTATGCTCTATGTTGCATCTATGCAAGCATCAGAAAAGCCTAGATCCTTAACCAATTTTAAGGAGCATATATTTAGTCCTACTCTGTCATCTACTAGAACTTATCTAACCTTATGCTTATTGATGAAAACCTCAATGTGAAATGCATCATTATGATTAGTCTTAGGTGATGAATAATATTGGTGAGAAAATGTTACATGATGGGGTGTAGTGAGATAATCCACCATGGCCTCAAATTGGTTGACATCAATGCCCTAAGGGACAACAAACTCTTGCAAGGTTTTGTCAAGTATAGCCTTACGCGTAGGAAAAATGAGAAGCAACTCAAATATGAATATTTGTGTAGGGGTTTTTCCTAGCTGGTTGATGAGGTTAAACTAAATCTTATATTGGGATTGCTTTGTAGATGGACTTGATGGTGGTTGTCTTGTAAATGGACCTGGTACTGTCATTTTTGGTTGCTGAGGAGGTGGACCAACTATGGTGACTTTTCTACTCTAAGTAGTGGCATTCCATTTAGGTGCTCTTTTGATAGTTATGATATTGACATATTCATCATCATTTCAAACATTATTGATGATGGTTCCTCATAAATAATCAAATGCAGTGTGAGTGTAATTAGCTTGATTGTTATTAGTCTTGGGATCTGATGTGGAAGCTTTATTAGAACCATGGTCTTGCAGTGGGTTCTTATGAATGGTATGGCCTACATTGGATGCAAATTGTGGCCCACCACTTCAATTATGCTATTTTCAATGAGGTCTTGTACAATTTTCCTTAGTTGCCAACAAGAAGATGTTTTATGCCCTTTAGCCTGATGGTAATTGTAAAAAGAATTATCATCCCACCATGATGGTTTAAACTACCCTAGGTCATATGGTTTAGGATCCTCAAGTGTGATGAGACCATTTTGAAGGAGCTTCTTAAGGACTTCCTCAATTGGCTTTCCCAAAGCGGTGTAGGTTTTTCTTTTCGATAATTGTCTTATCTGGCGGGGTTGTCCTTGACTTTGACTATTTTGACCATTTTGGTTATTGATGGGGGGTGTTAGTATCATTTTTGGTTTGTTTTGTGGCTGATCTCCCTTAAGAGCAAGTATAGGTCCTATCATGTTCACAACCTTGGCATCAACAACATCATCATTGGTAGCATGCTTATTTTTGGCCCAATACTTATTTTTGTCTATGAGTTGGTTTACGATTGTGTTTTTAGGACCATATTTCAATTCCCCTTTAGCAAAAAGGGATTTCTCAACTTGGACACCTTTTCCGAATAGGTTTGTAAAGGTTGTGCAACAATGAATTTGCAATCCATATTTCAATGGGCCTAGGAGCATTTGAACAAACATGTCAAACTTTTCTTTTTTAGGTATGCCAATGTGACAGTGACTTGCTAGACTTCTCCATCTTTGGAAGAATGGGATAAATGTTTCAACAACGTCTTCTTGTGTAAGATTGCACAAGCTAGTGATGGAGGTGTCCATCTCAATGTTATATGAGTAATTCTTGATAGAAAAAAATTAAGTTCATCCCATGTTTTTATCCCTTTCAAAGTGGTGAACCATTCAAGTGCAAGTCATGTAAGACTCTTAGAGAAAAGTCTCATCAAGTTTTCTCATAGGAAATGTCCATGCAATTGGTTATAAACTCTCGATTATGTTCAACAGGATTTTTCTTGCCCTTGTATTTGGTAAAATGTGGTGCCACATATCTAGGAGGGAATGGTGGCATGTTCAAATTTGTGTCAAAAGGATATAAGCATAGGTCGTATGACACATGTGACCTCTTTTCGAATGCTCACATGTCTTCTATGGCATTTTATAAATCCATCATTCTAGCTTTCATGGCATCAATTATAGGGTTATTTGTGGCATCACACATGGAAGTGATAGATATGCCATGGGTCCCCATTTGTCGCAAAAGATGTTGGTGTTTTGCTAAGGGATGTGTTGTTGCGAGACGTATGATGTGTTTTGGTTCGCATGTTGTTGGTATTGAAAGTTTGGATTAGGACCTTGTTGATGAGTGTGAATATGTGATGAATATGTCGGAATGTGCCCTCTAGCCATTTGAGTCAAAATTTGGGGAATATGTTGACCATGAATATTTTGGTGCCCTAATGATGTCATGTGTTTTGTATTCGGATTGCCTTGTCCAAATTGTTGGAATTGTCCATAGGGGATGTTCATGATTTTCCCTTGGGAAGTGTTGGCATTAAATTGTGATGATGTGTTTACATTTGGTTGTGGTGCTTGAATAAAGACACGTCATTTATTGCCTCCAAAGGGATTGAATGAGGTTCCAATGAAAGGATTTGATGATGAGGCACACATGGCACTAGATGAAGCTCCACAAAAAGGACTTGAAGAGCTTGCCCCCATTGATGAGGACCCAAAATTTGTACCAACTGATTGTGATGATATTGTTGACATTGTTGGCATTGATTGTGTCATGGCTTGTGTCCCTCCAACGGATGTTGCATTGATTGAATTGGGATTGTTTTGATTGGTTGTGTCATGTGAGGCGACATTAATGGTACTTGTGGCAATTTGTGAGGTAGCACCAACATATGCATTGCTTGTATTGTTTTGAGGTTGACCATTGTTAGGCATGTTGTTTGTATTGTTTACGTTATGGTCGAGTGATATTGGTCTCAAAGTGTTAACGTCAAAACCGTGTGGCAATTTAGCTCCTTGACTTAGAAGTATGGCCAAATATCTATCTCTATCCTATAAAACCATTTCTTCTACAAAGAAGGTCACTTCTATATTTTGGGTTGCGGCTTCTATGTCTTCCTCATATATTTTCCCATGTTCATCCCTACATATGAATGATTCAAAGGGATTATGTGACAAAGATGGCATGTTGTTAAATGGATCAGAAAAAGTCCAATGTTGGTTCGTGTCATAAGTGTTATTGTTGATGTTGGAATTGGAATCTTGTCCAAAGTTTTCCATTTGTCTTTTCTTTTTGTGAAGCCTAGTTTCCACCATAAAAGGGAATTGCTTAAATGAGGATGATGAGAATGAAAACTAAATGCAAGGATGACACTAGACTATGTTTTTGGATTTTTTTGATAAAGGATGACAATGCAAGACTATGTTTTTGGATTTTTTTGATAAAGGATGACAATGCAAGGCTATGTTTTTGGATTTTTTGATAATAAGGGATGCAATATGACTATGCCAAAGGACAATGAAGACTAGGATGACAAGTTATGACACTATTTTTTTTGTATTTTTGGAATAAAGGATGTCAATGCAAGGTGATAATGATGTTTGTCTAAGAGAAATGACTAATGAAAGGTGATAAAAATGTCAAGAGAATATGCCAAATTCCAAGGTGAGAATGAAGACTAATATGAAAATGTTGACTAAGGAAGTGACCAATGCCAATTCTAGATGCCAAATGAGGACTATGATGAAAGTTATGACAATATTTTTGGATTTTTAAGGATAAATTATGCAAGGTGATGACTAAGATGACTTGAATGACTAAAGTATGAAAATGCAAAGGTATAAATGATTTGGAAGAAGGTTACCTAACCACCCTAATCTTGATCTATGTCTCAATTTTGGAATATCAAAGGACTCATTTTGGAGGACTAAATGACAAGTGAGGTTTCCTAACTAGACTTTTGAGTTGGAAAGGTCTCACAAAAGGACAATGACTAAAGAAGATAATGATGATGACTAAAGGTATTTCTCAACACACGTGACTAGGATGTATGCACACCTCTTGATCCAAAAAAATATTAAAAATCACTAACGAAGAGGTTTCGATGCCTACCTGGTCAACCTTGATGCCCTCGATGATGTCTGCACACAACTGGTCTAGTCTAGGATCATCGTAGCCTCTTCTACTTGGAATTTTGATGACTTTTCTCTCACAAAATTGAACAAAATCCTTGTGATGAATAGTGCAAATGGCCCTTCTTGGGACCCACCTAGGTCCCCGAGGCCCATTTTTCTTGGAGTTTGTGTCACCCTGGTTTCTCCTGAATTTATCCCACCTAGCTGGGGGAAAACTTAGGAGGGGGCATAAATTCACCTCTTTACCATGTTTTTCTTCCAAATCATTGATATTTTCTTGAACATTCTTCTCATCATGGTAGCTTCTTCCGATTTTCAAAACTAACCTAAAATTTGAGTTTTTCCTGGGTATAATTTCGTGTGATTTTTCACAACCAATCTTGTACTGCTTGTTGATCCAGTTGTTGGAGGCACCTTCAATACTGGTTGGCTCGACCTCGATGACCTTTGAGGCACTTTTTATTAGCATGAAAATCCATAAAACTCCAAAGTTTGGATAAAAAAATTCTTCTTTACTTTAGTGTGGCTAGTTTTTCCCAAAATTGAGCCCACTAAAGTGGGGGAAAATGTAATGCTGTAGAATTGCACCTAGGGAAAACTCCACATTTTAGCACTTTTCCTAGCATTTATGACACCTAAGCACATTAATGATAAAAATCCCATGGGTCAAAATTTCATGATTCCAGCTCCATGTGGACCAGTGGCGAGACAGCATTAGCCTAATAACATGTTTCCCGAAAACTAATGCCTTGGACACCAAAGCGGGGGTCTGATTGCAGTAGGCCCCTATATAGCCCCAACATTTTCCCATCATTTTTTATGTGTAGATTGCGAAGTGGACCTTGGAGTGAAGGCTTTAACGTCTGGTTGAGGGTAATATTTCTCCAAGTTCTCCTAGTACTTTTCTCATAGTTTATGTTCTTTGTTTTATTGTTTTGTTTAGTAGACTTTAGATTTGAACTAGAAAGTGAAATGTTGTTTTTTCTCGTTTGAGCCCCTAAGCTCTCTATTACTCAAGATTCCAACATGCTAGTTGGATAACAACGTGTCAATTTGGCATCCTGAATCCATGGTGACATCCTTTGGTGGAGACTTCCTTTGTGGGAGATAGAAATCTAGAAGTTTCACTCTCTCAGGATCTAAAGTAGCTTTCTCTAAAAGTTAATGTGCATATGTTTCCTTTTGTTGTGTATTAAAATGCATGCCCTTGCATTTTCATACTTGTTTGGACCCACCCTACTTTTTTTATCCTTATTTATGTCTTAATTGGTCCTATTTTTCCTCCACAAGCCTAATAAACTACATCTTTTTATGGCTAATCCCAACAAACATCAAAGGGTAAATATAATTTAATGATTCTTACTAAGTGTCACTAATTTTTTGGTCAGAAATAATATGCCACCTAGGGCACCTTTGTCCCCCAAAGCTCTTGGGACCTTGATTTCAAGGTACCTTAATTGGGCCCCTTTTTGGATCCCATGTTTCATGCCTTAGGGCTAAGAATCCACCTAGGGTGTCTTAGTACCCCTCAAGGTATTCTTAGGATTTAATTTTAAATTCTGGCGAGATTTAGCCTCCTTTAATTAATGAATTCATATGTAGGCTTGGTGTGGTGTAATTTTGAGATATTAAGCACAGATAAGTATAAATATAAGGTTCCTTTCTCTCATTTTCATATCTAAGCACTCTAAGCATCCAAGCATTCAAGTATTTTAGCATTCAAGAATATTACATCAAGAATTTGGAGCCATCATCAAGATTCAAGCATCATATCAAAGATCTTCTTGCATCATGTGTATTTTTGAGCTAACATTTGTGATGTAGGGTTTTGATTCAAACAAGCAATTCAAGTCCATATCCATCAACTACTCCATTGATTCAAAATCTGCATTCAATCTATCCACTTCACACAAGTTTGAAAATTTCACAACAAGGGTTTGGTGAGTTGCAACATAGCTTTTTTTTCATTCATCATTTCCCTCCTTTATTTCATTTTGTTTCAAGGTTTAATTACCAACAATGGGTTTGACCAAGGTAAACCCCCATTCACTAACAATCAACAAGTTTTTCCTCTCTTGTGTGCTTGTTATTTTTTATTTAGGTTGAAGACATGAAGATCATTTGAAGTGCAAAGTTGCAAAATTGCAAAGTTGCATTGCAAAGTTGTCATCCTCACTAAAACTCACCTACATGCCAAATCTGGAAGTTTCAAGACCTAAGATCTATAAAGAAGGAAGTGTAGACCTTGAGCCTTAGGATCACATTTGGAGATTCTAGAAATTTAGATCGAGACTAAGATGGTAGCAAGAGCATATTAGTCCTCCCGAGGGTATTTTTCAAAAACTCTTTCAAATCCAATTCCAGCATCCAAAGATTCTACATCTTCCCTGAAAAATAGCAACGAGACTAATAAGATAGTAAGGGTGTCTTAGTCCTCCATTACACATTTTGATAGCTTCTTTGCATTTCCATAATCCTTCTCACATTTCCAGACTTCCCAGGTACACATATCCTAACTTGTTGCATTATTTCATCATTTGCATCCTTCATTTAGCTTGCACTACTAGGTTTTGTGAGTTGAATGCTAAGTTGTCTTTTCCAAGATTTTTCTTGGTGGTGGACCCCTCAAAGTTTAGAGAACCCCCTCCTAGGTCTTGTTGAGAATTGACTCACCTTGTGAGGTTGATAGTCAATCCAATTAGGATTCCTAGGACATTATTGAATGGCAATTGGAAAATAGTGGTGCAACAACATCACCACCCTATTGTTCACCTTTGTAATTTCCTCATTTGACTTACATTGAGGTGGATAAGGGTAGTTCATTCCCTGGGAATCTCTTGAGAACAAAGAGACTCGTGTGCAACAAGTCCCTCTTATCTCACACTAAGAAAATGTTATCCTTGAATTCCCTCTTCAATGAATAACCATTTTGGACAACTGGCTTTGTCTCAACACAAATCTATAGATTAAATCATAATTTCCTAAAAAAATTATGGATGTATTTTTAACTGTATCATTATAAATAAAATCCATACAGTTGTTTACAAAAATATCTTTGTGAATATTTTCAATGAAACACTAACTACTTATATAAATAATTAATTTCATCAAATTTTCCATCATTTTAAATTACAACTAATCAATTCAAAAACAATTAGTATCTCTTATTATGTGTAGCATAGAAAAATGGATCTTTAGACATTTTAACGCTCATTTGGGTCTTGGTTCTTGGCCTAGTTTGCCTTGATTCAATGTTGTAATGTGGTCCACACATTCACATTAGGTCTTGAGTCTTTATAAATCATTAAGAACTTTATGTGCCTTGTAAAATTGTTGTGAAGTGTTGTAACACATTTTCATACTTTTCTAGGATTCTTTTATTAAAATTCACTTAAATATAACCTCTTGTTATCACTTACCAAGTCTTATTTCCAAGTGTTGTAAAGTGTTGTAACAAACTTTCACACTTTTCTAGGCCTTTCATCAATAATTATACCTTTCTTATGCCTTATTTGGCCCATTTATGCTCTTACAATCCTTAAGTGTATTTTTAAGAATAATATTTTCAAACATCATTTAAGACAACATAATTCCAACACCCACTTGAATGCTTTGAGTGGAACCCATTTTCCATTAGGGGCAAATGAATCCCTCTTGGCAAAAAAATTAAAATTATAATTTCAAATACTGGCAGTTTTTAATTTCTTAATACCTAAGGTCAACCTGTGATGTTGAATTAGGGAATAATTGTTTATAAATATGAGATTTTCTATTCATTTTAACCCTCGTCAATTCATTCAAGCACTCAAGCATTCCCAATCATTCAATCAAGCATTTTAGGCATTTTCAATTACATTGGAGCTATTACTTGCATATCTTCATATTACCACTCCAAGGGTTTGGTGAGTTGTAGTATTTCATGTTGTTCATTCATCATTCTCTTTTCATTTCATTTCATTTTCAAGGGTTTAATTACCAACTAGGGGTTTGACCAAGGAAAACCCCTATTCTCTAACCCTTAACACTTTTCCCCCTCTTTTCATGTGTGTTTTGTAGGTCTTATATGCATTATTTTCAAAGAGACAGGTGTTAAAAAGTTTCATCAATTCATCAAATTCATTCAAAGTCAACAAAGCCCTAATTGAAGCTTGGAGAACACCTACAGGTTAGATTTTCCAATTTCAAATCTGGACACCTGTTAGGAAGAGAAATGCAGACCATAAGCTACAGAGTTGACTTTTGAATTTCTAGAATTCTGAAGGTAGATTTATTTTCCATCTGTGGTGAATGAGTCCCACTACCAAGCTTGAAAAAATGTTTTCTGAAGTTTTGAGTACCTAGTACCCTGAAACTTGTTCTGACAAATTTTACCAAAAATAGGAATAATTCACCCAACTTGGTGAATGAGTCCCAATGGGATTCATCAATAATTTAGACAACATTCCAAGCCTCTATTCTATCACTTTCCAGCCTCCAGGTGCACATCTTCAATTTCATTAATTTTTGTTACAATTTACTTTCATTTCTAGGTCTTTTTGCATACAACACTGTGTTTTCAAAAACTTTGCATTTCTTTAGTTTTCATTCAATAAGTGATCAATTTAATTATTTTTCTATATTTAGGACATTTAATTTAGGCATATTACAATCATACTTGCATTAGATTTGAGTGAGCCATCACAATTTTTGGTATATCTCTCTCCTTTTAGGTGAAAAACCCTAGGAGTGCAAGAGAGCCAACATTGCCAAAAATTGTTGGTTCACTACGTTGGAAAAAATTATGACAAATGAACCCTTTCATAAACATGCTTGTTAAAAAATTATTTTAGTAAGGAGAATGATTAATCTAATCCACCTCTTTATAGTTCTCACCCTCAATGCTTGTAATATTATAGTGTAGAAAAATGTATCCCTTTACATTTTCACACTTGATTAGGAATTAATATTAAAATGAACTTAATTATGCCTTTATTTAGTGTTTTAATATGTATTTTACATATTCACATTAATTTTAGGGCCATATTAATTAATTTATGGACTTAATTGTTCCTTAATGTGGCATTGTAAAGTGTAACTCTTTACACTTTCACACTTATTTAGGGCTCCCTTAATTAATTGAGCCTAATTTCCCTTAATTGACCCCTTTAATTCAAATCCAAGCCTAATTTATGACATTTTTCAAAGAGGAAACCCGACATTCATTAATGCCTTAACATAACACCTCTCATTGAGCAATGTGTGTCCTAGGTGAGTGACCTAGGACCCATTTTCCCATGGGAGAATGGGTCCTCACTTAGACTTAGGACCCTAATTTAAATTATGTTTTTGGTGCTATTTTAATTTCTTCAAATCCATATTCAAATGTTGGCTTATGATAATTGAATTTTAGGAAATTAATGTTACATACCTATAAATATAAGGTCATTTCACTAAGTTTCTCTTAGCAAATTCAATTTATCTTAAGAGCACTTTCACAAGAGCATTATTGGAGAAATTCAAGAGCATTTCAAGGAATTGAAGAGTAGATTCATTGAAGAATTATTGCATAAATCAAAATCCAATTATCATATCAAGGTCTTCTTACGTCATGCATGTTATTGGAGCTAATATGTTGATGTTGAGTTCATGATCCATTCAAGCTTTTAAAGTATTGTTTCAAATCAAGATCCACATCCGTTGAAGCCATTTCATGTAAGTTGCAAATCTACATTCCAAGATTCATTCAAGGGTTTGGTGAATTGTGACATTGATTTGTTCATGTAGAGAGGGTTAGTTTATCACCAAAAGCATAAAAGCATAAGGGAAATGAACTCAAATGCATAACAAAAGAGTTATACTGATGTAGAGAGGAATTCATACACTTTGATCCCTCTCTAAAACCCTCACAACAATAGATAAAACAAAATAAGGAGATTGTAAATTAACCTCAACAAATTGTTTGTACATGAAACCACTAAATTTTTCTATTAAAGAAAGTTGATTACAAATGATTTTCAATCATCAATGGACTGATGAACAACAAGTAAAACCCTTACAGACATCAAATATGCAAATTAAATATCATTCAAACACAATATGTGCTCAACTATGTGAGCTCCTACAAACTATTCACCTTCTAGCACCTCAACTCCACCTGCAACTCATGTAGCTCATCCTCATGTCTTCAAACCTTCTTGACTTCACTCATCTTCTAAAATATATTTTTTCTATTTATTATGCAGCCCTCATGGCTGCCTTGAACACCTACAAAATCCATCTTCTCTTCTCCTATTCCTCTTCTTTCCACAAGCTTATTTTCTACACTCTTTCTTGTGCAACTCTCAAGAGCAATATTCAAGTTCTTTCTCCAACCTTGTTGTTGTTGATTGTTGCTTCTTGACTCCATATAAAGGGTCTATATTATTAAAACCTTTCTTAAGGCACCAAAATTTTCTCTTTCATTTCCCTCCAATTGTCTTTTGAAATTCTTCTATTTGTGCTTAAAATTCATCATTAAATGCTTCCAAATATGGCACACAAAGTTTATGCACCATATTCCATGACTTTATGCTTTAAATTCTTCTTAAAAAATAATAAAATCATGAACTAAGTCATGCTCATTCACTTTAAATTGAAAACTAAAGTCATTAATTGTTTTTTCTAAATATCACTAGTTTTTTCCTTTGTTCTAGGCATGCAAATTGAAAGAATATAATGTCAAATTCCACTTGCCACATTAAAACTTTTATAGGCATCCAAATTGAGAAAATTAATTAATTTTCAATTCATAATATGCCAATGAACCCCTTCAACCCTTAAAACATTAAAATTATGCAATATCGTAGCTTTAAAATCACATAAAACACCTTGTTTGCATTTGCTTTTGAATGGAAGCCAAGTCTTGATAAAATAAATATTTCATCCTTAAAAACTCCACAATATTCTCTTGAAGCTCCAACCTACACCAAAAATGAAAAAACTAAACAAGAAATTTTTATTTTTTTTGGTGATGTGAGATTGCTTGTGAGCCTGGATGCTCCTGCATCATATACCTTTGATAACCCTCCTAGGCTGAGCTCAAGATGCACCCAAATCTTGTTTGACTTGCTCCAAGGATGAATGTGGATTTCTCATAATTGCACCAACATAATAATAGCTAATTTCAAGATAATCAAATGAGGGAATTGTGCTCCAATTTATAGAAATTGGAAGGGAGAAATGGAGGGCTAAGATTGATTGCCAATGGAGGGATAGGATTGATTAGGATTTTGAGGTTTGTATCAAGGAATGAAGATTGATTAGCTTTGTGACAAGTGTCACAAGATGGAAAGGGGAGAAATGGGGAGGTGTGCTCACACATGTGTGAGCACAAATTAGGAAGAGAGGCATTAAACTTGTGTAAGAGATAGGGTGGCTTATGTAAGAGATAGGGTGGCTCATAGGGTAGTTGTGTAAGAGGTTAGTGGGGGTAGGTGAGATTTATCTCATTAATGAGTCAAGATTAGGGGGTTGTGTGTGAATTTTAAATTAGGAAATAATGGTAATGATGGGGGTTAGTATAATTAATCATGGATTAATTAGCTTAATGGGGTAAGTTGAGTCAACAAACCATAGATTTATTAACTAGGCTAGGGTTAAAAGTTGTAGAATGGGATAATGAAGGTTAGTAAGTTAATTAATTAACTTAGTTAGCATTAGGGGAGTAGAGGATTTTGATGGGATCACTTAAATAATAAAATCATTTAATTGATTGGAGGAACTATAGTATGAGAGATGATATAACTAGAATACATATATTAAATATTAATATATATAAAATACACCGAGAGTTATCATTATCGAGGTGCGTATTTTATATATATTAATATTTAATCAACATGTAAGAGATTAATATAATAATATTAATTATTATAAATTAATATTATATTATATTATATTAATCTCTTACATGATTAAATATTATAATAATAATTATAATATAATATAATATAACCCTAATCGAACCAAAATGCTAACCCTAATCATAATTGAAACTTAATCCTAATTTTATTGTAATAAGAACATAGTTAGAATTGAAATATAATTATTGATTATCAAATTGAAGTTATAATTTTAATTAGTTCAATTACATCTATGAAAATTATTAATTATAACCCTAAACTTAATATATAATCTTCAAATTTAAACATCTAAAATAATTATTGAATAGGGAACTAAAGTTTTAATATAATATAAAATGACTCATAATTAGATCAATCTCACCTAGATTTTAATTTATCATTTATGTTATTGAATAAAAACATTTTAAATGATACTCTCTAATTCATCAAAAAACAATTATAGATATTTTTTTATTAAATACATTTCAAATTTTACCATAGATTGTAAAAGTATATTTTTCTTTAATTTACATCATTTAATTAATTTTTCTATGTAAATTTTTTGAAACTTTACATTTAAAATTGAAAACAAATATATTACATAAAATATTCAGTGAAGCACTTAATTACATTCACTCATAAAATGAATCATAATAAACTTTCTTTATTTATTATTAAATATTGTCATTATGAAATATAGAATGCTATAAATAATAAAGTATAAAACAAAGCATTACTTACTAAAATACAATCACCTCAATGGATTTGCATGATCTAGCTTTTCACTTCCCAAGAGATCAAAAAGTTTAATGTAGTAATTTTTTTTTGAATAAATTCATTGACGTCCTTGACATCATTGACAAAAAATAAAGCATGTTGTTAATTTAAGCATTGTGGCTACATATTTGTTTTTTATCTTTTGTTTCTTAACTTTTGTTTGCCTGTTGTGCTGGGACCCAAAAATCAACACTGTAATGGTTTTTGGAAATGATTTCTTTTTTCAGTTCTTACAAAACTCTTGGATGATTAAAAAATAGAATAAAATGTAAGAAAATTTATTTTTAAAAAAAAATAGACTCTTTTTGCATTGACCCAAATTGTCACAATCTTCATCCAGGATTTTATAACTGAGTGAATTGAAATTTGGTTGCTTACAGATTCCTTTGTAGTTGAGAGTATAGATATTTACAGCTTCAAAAATTTCTTATTTCTATAGATTGCCTTTAGCATTTTAAAAACTTATATTCTTTCCTGGTAGGTCTCTACAAAACTCTCTAATCATATGTATGCACACAGCCAAGTATGACAAATCAGGAAAGCCTGCAAATATATTTTGGATGATTTAATATGTTTTGGCCTTTGATTTTATCGAATATAATTCAATTTAAAAAATATTAAAAAATAATAATGAATGGTAATACTTTCATCATGCAATAAAAACAAGAAGATTGTGCTAGCATACAAATAAAGTGTAAGAGGACACAAATTCAAGTGGCACACTTTGATAGATTTTTCTTTCAGATAAATCTTGTAACACAATCCTCAACAAACACTGTGAAACCCTTCTCTTAACTTGCACCTCCATGTCTTATCAAACTGATTAAGAACTCTACCATTATCACTATATTATAAACCTCCAATGACTGTTACAGACATATGCTCATATCAAGGGTTTTAATTTGGATAGCAAGAGAATTATTCGGGTGTTTTGTTATTTAACTCCATGACCTAGATGGGTTTTCAGAACCTTTGAATAGGTACAGCAACAAAATGCCAAATCTAACGAAAAGAAAAAAATTCTAGATCAAGGGTGCCTTGGATATGCTTGCAGCAATCTCATCACGCTTGTAAAAAAAACTTTTCCATTCATCTTTCCCATGTCTTCCTTGTAAAATAACATGGCATTGAATTTCTTTATATCATCCACAAATTTTGCAGCACAACATGGCGAATTCTATAGAAAAACTAATTAAACACAACCTATTACCTATGCAGAAAAATGAACATGTTGCATGAATTTCCAACAATACGAATGCATGAAACAGATAATATGCTTGCACCGCCATCTCCAAAACACAAACCTAGAAAAAATTGCCTCACCTGGAAGCAAGCTTTGAAGACACCATCAAATGTAGGAGTAGTGGAAGTCCTAAATGAAGAATGCATATCCTGGTATAAAGTAAGCCAAAATGAGAAAGAAGCATATAGGCTCCATCGCATCCCACAACTACTCCCAAAAGGTCTGCCTCATTAGAAGAGTCGTCTTGATGATCAAAAACTCCAATCGTCACCATTTTTTAGCCTTTGTCCGCTTTTCAGCTTCTTCATCAATTTTCTTGGGATCCTCCAAATTTGTGAGCTCTAATTTTCCACGATCTGCTTTAGGAGACACAAATAGTTCCATCACCATCTCCAAAGCTCATTCCACCTAAAACATGTAATTACTGAACCCTCAACAGAAACCTCAAAACCATAAAACTCTAAAAAGCATGAAAATAGAAAAGATGAGATACCTTGTATGGACCAAGATGAACTATTGGGTCTGATGCAAGAATGTGGCTCGATTCATAGAAGAGCTTAACAAATGCTATGGCTTCCTCTCCATAATTCTTCTGTGTTAAGGCCGAAAAGATTGCAGAGAAAGGAGATAAAACAAATACTGATTGTGCGACATCTCTTCACTCTTTTGCATTTGTAGTGGCCAAACGAAATAATGTAACCTTAGAGCACTGAAACCACTTACTCTTCCACTCTCATCGTGAGACTCTTCAGCTTCTGTCAGTTATGAGCCGATGCCAGCTAGTCGCTACCTGCCAAACATCTGATCTGAAACTTTTCAACTTCTTCTTGTTCGTAACTGCCATCATGACAGTCAGCAAGGACGTCATTTTTTTGAAAAAGGGTTAATGTTTACGGAGAAACATTCTTCCCTCTACAACTGAATACGCCTCTAGGCGTAATTAATCAAATAAAATATTTAATTAATTATAACAAGAAAATGGATTAATTAATTAAATAATAAATATTTAAGTAATTAAAAGATGAGGAATGGATGAATTAATTAAATAATGCTATTTAATTAATTAAGAGGAAATGATGTTAGATTTAGGATGACTACATTTTCCCCTCTTTGATGTAGTGTCCATAGCGATGTTGCATCAAAGAAGTTTAAAATTTTTCCTCAGCGGTTTAGAAAGTGAGTTATGAGATGATGCGCCTTCAAGAGGCAAACCAAAAAAAAATTGAAAAAATATTCTCAATCTACATCTCGAAAAAGGCGAGTTGAAATGATGCAAGATGATTTAGAAGATGAAATTAGTAAAATGGAAGAGAAGAAATAGAGAAATAAGCTTGAAGAGAGATGTGATATGAGACATTTGATGCATCCAGTATAGAAGAAATTAGGATTAGGGGTGGTATTAGGGTTAAACAGCCTATAAAAAGTCTTTCGGGGGCCCAAAAAGTTATTTTCAACTGTGTGATTGGCGGAGAAGTTCTTAGGTAGCAATGTAGAGCAATGGCAGAGATCCCTCATCATTTGCATCATGCAGAGCAAGTTCATGAGTACCAACAGTCGAAGGACACAACCAACCTAGTATGTGCTCTATCCCTTAGGTTTTAGGTTAGTTTAGGGGTCTAGGGTAAGTCAATCTAGGGAGAGAGATATGGTACAATTTGATGTGTTCCATCTACAAGGGCAAATGGATGGGCAGCTAGCTACAACTACTTTCGATAGGGACGGGGTCCAAGCAAAGGCAGTGACATTGAGGGGCAAGAGGGATGCAGCGAGGGTAGAGATAATGACATTGAGGAGTGAGTGGGATGAAGCCAAGGTAAATGTGGCTAGATTATAGGCACAATTAGATGGGGGGTTGGGGGAGAAGGAGATGATGGGCAGGTGGCAGCAATCACGGTATAGTGAGATTAGTTGAAGAGAGAGGTGGATAGACTTTGGGGAGAGTAGGATGTAACCTATGATATGTTGGGTGGTGGTGGATTGGCTAGTGGTTTTTTAGAGTATGGATGGGCTACTCAAGAGGCAAAGCGGTGGAGGAGAGCATATGAGGAGGCAGTGCCACCATATTAGAGGATTACCAATGTTATTGTTAGCAATAGATCACATGGGCCAACTCATTTAGGGCCATTAGTGACTATGGGTCCTCTACAACCACCATGAAGAGATCACCATCCACCATAGAGGTCACCTAATAGGTAGTTAGATGCAAGGAGAATAGGATAGTGCAGATTGATTATGACATTTTGGTTTTTTGCCCCATTGATGGTCTCAACTTTTGTACATTTTATATCATGGCATTATATTTTGATATATATGATATGATGGATTTTGTCTATATGATTTATATGGATGATTTTATGTATGGCTATTTATTTTGGTATTATTATGTTTTATGCAAGATGTTGATTGATTATGCATGTGATGTGGTTTATGTTTATGGATAGTGTATGGTTATGATGTTACATATGATTATGCTAGATGGTTTTCATGGATTATGATTCTTTATTATGACATGTATTTATTATGACATTTGAATCATTTATCTGAACATTTTGATGGTAATATATGATGGGTTATATGTGAATGGTTATGATGTTTATTATGATATGTATGTAATATGATGGATGTATGCAATTGATGACATTTGAAGCATTTACCAAAACTTTGTGATGTAGTTCTTGAAATTGAAGAACTTGTGTGTTCATTACTTTATGGATAAATGATAGTGATGACATGCAGCTACCCATCTGATGTTCATTATTTGATATAAGCCCAAGTCCATTAATAGATCATATGGTATTAGGTGTACTAAAGCTTTCCTTTGATGGCAGTTTATGATTTATCTTTAAATCCTATGATGACATTACCATATGTTTTCTTCTCTTTTTTCTCTTCACTGCATGATGGGTAGATATTTTTTATTTGTAGAGTATGTAGTCAAAAATGTTATAAAATTCATGGTAAATGCTTATGTGAGAATGAATTTTTATGCATATGATAGATGGATGTAAAAATGTTAATGCTTATGTATTTATGACATGCTTATGAGGTTAGATGATTTTCTTATGTTAATGAATGCATATTTCAGGTATGATATCTAATGTGATGTGTATTAATTGCATGCCATTGATAACACCTAATTTGTAACTTGGATGTCATCTTGTTTACATTTACTTTGCATTAGTAGTGGTTTATGCGAATAATTTGCAATGGTTGATTTTATAACCCCATGCCAAAAATATATATTTTAGGGGTGTGAACAAACTAATAGGTTCAAACAAACCAAAAGAGGGTTCACTAGAACCCGGGTTCAAGCAAACCCATTCAATGAACTTCCCACCATTCCTACCAAAAAAACCAAAGGAAACCCTTTTTGAAAGGGGGTTCGAATGAACCCTAGTTTGAGTGAACCCTAGTTCGAGTGAACCCCTGCGGGTTCAAGGGGTTCGCTCAAACCCCCCTAGTTCGAGTGAACCCCTGGGGGTTCAAGGGGTTCGTTCAAACCCCCCTAGTTCGAGCAAACCCCCCTTTTCCTACCGTCCTACTCTCTAGCACATAAAAACATCAGAATTTTTCCCTTCGAAGCTTAGGTTGAGGATGAAAGTGGAGGAGAATTCACAAACCTAACTGGATGATGGTAGTCCTTGGAACAGGCTATCCAACGAATATAATTTTAATATGTTTTGGTTTTATTATGTATTTGTTTTTTTAGTTTTATTAAACATAGGTTTTTCACCAAAAATCAAGCTCTTTGTTCTACACATGGAAAAATAGCAGATTATAAAAAAATTTGAAAAATATGAGTGCACCAGATATTGAAGTTCTTGATCTAACAAAAAAAATTGAATTTCGATCTACATACAAAAAAAGTTACATGTTATACAGTTCGTCTATGTCTGAATTGTAATCGGTTTGACTTTGAAACTTGATTAAGGAAAACATATTCAATAAAGCACTATCTAACCAATTAGAAGCACTGGATATGGGAGTTACAAATCTAAATTAGAAAGAATTATAATTTCATCCTTCATGAAAAAAAAGTTATGCATTATATAGTGAGTGTCACTCCTTAAAAATGTTGTTTATTGAAAAAAACTAGTTTTCGAAATCCAAATGGAAAAATAAGTGCAATTTGATTCCAAAAATTTTGAAAAAAATATATTTAAAATCTACAGAAAAAATGTCACAAATCACTAGTTTGCATCATCTTCAAATTCCTCACGGTTTAGCCACTATAGGTGCCTGGAAGTGAAGATTTAGTTAGAAAAAAATATTTCAATATCCAGTTTGGCCAGAAATTGTAAACTAGTATTGTAGGATCACCCCTTTCAAGAAAAAAATTTATGTTGGACAACATAGACTTTACTTTCTAAAAATATTGTTTACTATTAAAAATTAGTTATTAAAGGAGATGTTGAAAGATTCATGATTTATTTCAAAAAAAATTAAAAATATATTTAAAATCTACACATAAATCACCACAAATCACTAACTTATATCATTTTCTAATTCTTAACAGTTTAGCTGCTATAGGTATGAAAAAGTGAAGATTCAATTAAAAATGTTAATATAAATGTCCATCTTGACCAAAAAGTGGGACTCATTATTGTGGGATTACCTATTTGCACCTAAATAAAATTACAATTCTTTTTTGTAAAACCATAAAATCAAATCTATAGCCTTATAGTTCTAAAATGAGATGTAGGAGGTATGTATAATATGTAGAGTTATGGGCCTATTTTGAACAATTAGGAGGAGAGCAAAGACAAATCTACAAAAAGGGGCTCCAACTTATTGTCATATGATGATTATTGCATAGAAATCATAAATTAGTTTCAAAAGCATGATTATTTTTGCTAATAATTAGTGTTGGATACATTTAGGGTAAACTCACAAAAGTGATTTACAATTGGAGTGAGGAAGGAAAAGTTGAAAAAATTGACCCCATGGCAAAAAAATTGTTTTTTGGGTTCAAGCAAACTATTTGGTTTGAACGAACCAAAGGAGGGTTCGCCAAAACCTAGGTTCGCACAAACCCATTTAATGAAATGCCCCACCATTCCTACCAAAAAAGACAAGGAAAACTCTTTTTGAAAGGGGGTTCGCTCGAACCAAGACCTAGTTCAAGCAAACCCCCCTTTTCCCACCTTCTTTCTCTCTAGCACAAAAAAAAATCAGAATTTTTTCCCTTTGAAGCTCGGGTTGAGGATGAAAATGGAGGAGAATTCACAAACCCAACTGGAATCAGGTAGTCCTCAGAACAAGCTATCCAACGACTATAATTTTAATATGTTTTGGTTTTATTATGTATTTGTTTTTTTAATTTTATTAAGCATAGGTTTTTCACCAAAAATCAAACTCTTTGTTTTACACATGTGGAAAAATAGTAGATTATCAATATATATATATATATATAGTGCACCAGATATTGAAGTCCTTGATCCAACAAAAAAAAATTGAATTTCGATACATACAGAAAAAAGTTACGCGTTATACGGTCTGCCTATGTTTGAATTGTAATTGATTTGACTTTGAAACTCTATTAAGGAAAAAATATT